>CAXHSA010000009.1:0-225874 GCA_964019055.1 Anthopleura xanthogrammica
TTTTTTGGGCTAAAAAGCTTTTTTTCCCAGCAAAACAGTGTTTTGGACACCTAAAATGTGCTTTTCTCGTCCAAAACTTGCGTTTAGCAGTGAAAACGTCGTGTTTTGAGCAAAAGAAAATTCTCAGCAAATTTCAAATTTTCTCAGCAAAAAACACCTTTTTTGACCAAAAAGCACCTTTACTCAGCCAAAACCGCATTTTTTTTTCGCCAAAAAGTCGTGTTTTTATCTCAAGAGGTATTTTCATGAGCAAAAAGTGGGGGTTTCAGCAAACAGGTCACGCCGTCAGCGAAAAACCTGGTTTTGAGAGCCAAAATGGCCATTTTTCAGTTTTTTGAGCTAAAAAGGTTTTTTTCCCCAGCAAAACAGTGTTTTGGACACCTAAAATGTGCTTTTCTCGTCCAAAAGTTGCGTTTAGCAGTGAAAACGTCGTGTTTTGAGCAAAAGAAAATTCTCAGCAAATTTCAAATTTTCTCAGCAAAAAACACCTTTTTTGACCATAAAGCACCTTTACTCAGCCAAAACCGCATTTTTTTTCGCCAAAAAGTCGTGTTTTTATCTCAAGAGGTATTTTCATGAGCAAAAAGTGGGGGTTTCAGCAAACAGGTCACGCCGTCAGCGAAAAACCTGGTTTTGAGAGCCAAAATGGCCATTTTTCAGGTTTTTGGGCTAAAAAGCTTTTTTTCCCAGCAAAACAGTGTTTTGGACACCTAAAATGTGCTTTTCTCGTCCAAAACTTGCGTTTAGCAGTGAAAACGTCGTGTTTTGAGCAAAAGAAAATTCTCAGCAAATTTCAAATTTTCTCAGCAAAAAACACCTTTTTTGACCAAAAAGCACCTTTACTCAGCCAAAACCGCATTTTTTTTCGCCAAAAAGTCGTGTTTTTATCTCAAGAGGTATTTTCATGAGCAAAAAGTGGGGGTTTCAGCAAACAGGTCACGCCGTCAGCGAAAAACCTGGTTTTGAGAGCCAAAATGGCCATTTTTCAGTTTTTTGGGCTAAAAAGCTTTTTTTCCCCAGCAAAACAGTGTTTTGGACACCTAAAATGTGCTTTTCTCGTCCAAAACTTGCGTTTAGCAGTGAAAACGTCGTGTTTTGAGCAAAAGAAAATTCTCAGCAAATTTCAAATTTTCTCAGCAAAAAACACCTTTTTTGACCAAAAAGCACCTTTACTCAGCCAAAACCGCATTTTTTTTCGCCAAAAAGTCGTGTTTTTATCTCAAGAGGTATTTTCATGAGCAAAAAGTGGGGGTTTCAGCAAACAGGTCACGCCGTCAGCGAAAAACCTGGTTTTGAGAGCCAAAATGGCCATTTTTCAGTTTTTTGGGCTAAAAAGCTTTTTTTCCCAGCAAAACAGTGTTTTGGACACCTAAAATGTGCTTTTCTCGTCCAAAACTTGCGTTTAGCAGTGAAAACGTCGTGTTTTGAGCAAAAGAAAATTCTCAGCAAATTTCAAATTTTCTCAGCAAAAAACACCTTTTTTGACCAAAAAGCACCTTTACTCAGCCAAAACCGCATTTTTTTTCGCCAAAAAGTCGTGTTTTTATCTCAAGAGGTATTTTCATGAGCAAAAAGTGGGGGTTTCAGCAAACAGGTCACGCCGTCAGCGAAAAACCTGGTTTTGAGAGCCAAAATGGCCATTTTTCAGTTTTTTGGGCTAAAAAGCTTTTTTTCCCAGCAAAACAGTGTTTTGGACACCTAAAATGTGCTTTTCTCGTCCAAAACTTGCGTTTAGCAGTGAAAACGTCGTGTTTTGAGCAAAAGAAAATTCTCAGCAAATTTCAAATTTTCTCAGCAAAAAACACCTTTTTTGACCAAAAAGCACCTTTACTCAGCCAAAACCGCATTTTTTTTCGCCAAAAAGTCGTGTTTTTATCTCAAGAGGTATTTTCATGAGCAAAAAGTGGGGGTTTCAGCAAACAGGTCACGCCGTCAGCGAAAAACCTGGTTTTGAGAGCCAAAATGGCCATTTTTCAGTTTTTTGGGCTAAAAAGCTTTTTTTCCCAGCAAAACAGTGTTTTGGACACCTAAAATGTGCTTTTCTCGTCCAAAACTTGCGTTTAGCAGTGAAAACGTCGTGTTTTGAGCAAAAGAAAATTCTCAGCAAATTTCAAATTTTCTCAGCAAAAAACACCTTTTTTGACCAAAAAGCACCTTTACTCAGCCAAAACCTTATTTTTTTTCGCCAAAAAGTCGTGTTTTTATCTCAAGAGGTATTTTCATGAGCAAAAAGTGGGGGTTTCAGCAAACAGGTCACGCCGTCAGCGAAAAACCTGGTTTTGAGAGCCAAAATGGCCATTTTTCAGTTTTTTGGGCTAAAAGGCTTTTTTCTTCAGCAAAACAGTGTTTTGGACACCTAAAATGTGCTTTTCTCGTCCAAAACTTGCGTTTAGCAGTGAAAACGTCGTGTTTTGAGCAAAAGAAAATTCTCAGCAAATTTCAAATTTTCTCAGCAAAAAACACCTTTTTTGACCAAAAAGCACCTTTGCTCAGCCAAAACCGCATTTTTTTTCGCCAAAAAGTCGTGTTTTTATCTCAAGAGGTATTTTCATGAGCAAAAAGTGGGGGTTTCAGCAAACAGGTCACGCCGTCAGCGAAAAACCTGGTTTTGAGAGCCAAAATGGCCATTTTTCAGTTTTTTGGGCTAAAAAGCTTTTTTTCCCAGCAAAACAGTGTTTTGGACACCTAAAATGTGCTTTTCTCGTCCAAAACTTGCGTTTAGCAGTGAAAACGTCGTGTTTTGAGCAAAAGAAAATTCTCAGCAAATTTCAAATTTTCTCAGCAAAAAACACCTTTTTTGACCAAAAAGCACCTTTACTCAGCCAAAACCGCATTTTTTTTCGCCAAAAAGTCGTGTTTTTATCTCAAGAGGTATTTTCATGAGCAAAAAGTGGGGGTTTCAGCAAACAGGTCACGCCGTCAGCGAAAAACCTGGTTTTGAGAGCCAAAATGGCCATTTTTCAGTTTTTTGGGCTAAAAGGCTTTTTTCCCCAGCAAAACAGTGTTTTGGACACCTAAAATGTGCTTTTCTCGTCCAAAACTTGCGTTTAGCAGTGAAAACGTCGTGTTTTGAGCAAAAGAAAATTCTCAGCAAATTTCAAATTTTCTCAGCAAAAAACACCTTTTTTGACCAAAAAGCACCTTTACTCAGCCAAAACCGCATTTTTTTTCGCCAAAAAGTCGTGTTTTTATCTCAAGAGGTATTTTCATGAGCAAAAAGTGGGGGTTTCAGCAAACAGGTCACGCCGTCAGCGAAAAACCTGGTTTTGAGAGCCAAAATGGCCATTTTTCAGTTTTTTGGGCTAAAAGGCTTTTTTCCCCACCAAAACAGTGTTTTGGACACCTAAAATGTGCTTTTCTCGTCCAAAACTTGCGTTTAGCAGTGAAAACGTCGTGTTTTGAGCAAAAGAAAATTCTCAGCAAATTTCAAATTTTCTCAGCAAAAAACACCTTTTTTGACCAAAAAGCACCTTTGCTCAGCCAAAACCGCATTTTTTTTCGCCAAAAAGTCGTGTTTTTATCTCAAGAGGTATTTTCATGAGCAAAAAGTGGGGGTTTCAGCAAACAGGTCACGCCGTCAGCGAAAAACCTGGTTTTGAGAGCCAAAATGGCCATTTTTCAGTTTTTTGGGCTAAAAAGCTTTTTTTCCCAGCAAAACAGTGTTTTGGACACCTAAAATGTGCTTTTCTCGTCCAAAACTTGCGTTTAGCAGTGAAAACGTCGTGTTTTGAGCAAAAGAAAATTCTCAGCAAATTTCAAATTTTCTCAGCAAAAAACACCTTTTTTGACCAAAAAGCACCTTTACTCAGCCAAAACCGCATTTTTTTTCGCCAAAAAGTCGTGTTTTTATCTCAAGAGGTATTTTCATGAGCAAAAAGTGGGGGTTTCAGCAAACAGGTCACGCCGTCAGCGAAAAACCTGGTTTTGAGAGCCAAAATGGCCATTTTTCAGTTTTTTGGGCTAAAAAGCTTTTTTTCCCAGCAAAACAGTGTTTTGGACACCTAAAATGTGCTTTTCTAGTCCAAAACTTGCGTTTAGCAGTGAAAACGTCGTGTTTTGAGCAAAAGAAAATTCTCAGCAAATTTCAAATTTTCTCAGCAAAAAACACCTTTTTTGACCAAAAAGCACCTTTACTCAGCCAAAACCGCATTTTTTTTCGCCAAAAAGTCGTGTTTTTATCTCAAGAGGTATTTTCATGAGCAAAAAGTGGGGGTTTCAGCAAACAGGTCACGCCGTCAGCGAAAAACCTGGTTTTGAGAGCCAAAATGGCCATTTTTCAGTTTTTTGGGCTAAAAAGCTTTTTTTCCCAGCAAAACAGTGTTTTGGACACCTAAAATGTGCTTTTCTCGTCCAAAACTTGCGTTTAGCAGTGAAAACGTCGTGTTTTGAGCAAAAGAAAATTCTCAGCAAATTTCAAATTTTCTCAGCAAAAAACACCTTTTTTGACCAAAAAGCACCTTTACTCAGCCAAAACCGCATTTTTTTTCGCCAAAAAGTCGTGTTTTTATCTCAAGAGGTATTTTCATGAGCAAAAAGTGGGGGTTTCAGCAAACAGGTCACGCCGTCAGCGAAAAACCTGGTTTTGAGAGCCAAAATGGCCATTTTTCAGTTTTTTGGGCTAAAAAGCTTTTTTTCCCAGCAAAACAGTGTTTTGGACACCTAAAATGTGCTTTTCTCGTCCAAAACTTGCGTTTAGCAGTGAAAACGTCGTGTTTTGAGCAAAAGAAAATTCTCAGCAAATTTCAAATTTTCTCAGCAAAAAACACCTTTTTTGACCAAAAAGCACCTTTACTCAGCCAAAACCGCATTTTTTTTCACCAAAAAGTCGTGTTTTTATCTCAAGAGGTATTTTCATGAGCAAAAAGTGGGGGTTTCAGCAAACAGGTCACGCCGTCAGCGAAAAACCTGGTTTTGAGAGCCAAAATGGCCATTTTTCAGTTTTTTGGGCTAAAAAGCTTTTTTTCCCAGCAAAACAGTGTTTTGGACACCTAAAATGTGCTTTTCTCGTCCAAAACTTGCGTTTAGCAGTGAAAACGTCGTGTTTTGAGCAAAAGAAAATTCTCAGCAAATTTCAAATTTTCTCAGCAAAAAACACCTTTTTTGACCAAAAAGCACCTTTACTCAGCCAAAACCGCATTTTTTTTCGCCAAAAAGTCGTGTTTTTATCTCAAGAGGTATTTTCATGAGCAAAAAGTGGGGGTTTCAGCAAACAGGTCACGCCGTCAGCGAAAAACCTGGTTTTGAGAGCCAAAATGGCCATTTTTCAGTTTTTTGGGCTAAAAGGCTTTTTTCCCCAGCAAAACAGTGTTTTGGACACCTAAAATGTGCTTTTCTCGTCCAAAACTTGCGTTTAGCAGTGAAAACGTCGTGTTTTGAGCAAAAGAAAATTCTCAGCAAATTTCAAATTTTCTCAGCAAAAAACACCTTTTTTGACCAAAAAGCACCTTTACTCAGCCAAAACCGCATTTTTTTTCGCCAAAAAGTCGTGTTTTTATCTCAAGAGGTATTTTCATGAGCAAAAAGTGGGGGTTTCAGCAAACAGGTCACGCCGTCAGCGAAAAACCTGGTTTTGAGAGCCAAAATGGCCATTTTTCAGTTTTTTGGGCTAAAAGGCTTTTTTCCCCAGCAAAACAGTGTTTTGGACACCTAAAATGTGCTTTTCTCGTCCAAAACTTGCGTTTAGCAGTGAAAACGTCGTGTTTTGAGCAAAAGAAAATTCTCAGCAAATTTCAAATTTTCTCAGCAAAAAACACCTTTTTTGACCAAAAAGCACCTTTGCTCAGCCAAAACCGCATTTTTTTTCGCCAAAAAGTCGTGTTTTTATCTCAAGAGGTATTTTCATGAGCAAAAAGTGGGGGTTTCAGCAAACAGGTCACGCCGTCAGCGAAAAACCTGGTTTTGAGAGCCAAAATGGCCATTTTTCAGTTTTTTGGGCTAAAAAGCTTTTTTTCCCAGCAAAACAGTGTTTTGGACACCTAAAATGTGCTTTTCTCGTCCAAAACTTGCGTTTAGCAGTGAAAACGTCGTGTTTTGAGCAAAAGAAAATTCTCAGCAAATTTCAAATTTTCTCAGCAAAAAACACCTTTTTTGACCAAAAAGCACCTTTACTCAGCCAAAACCGCATTTTTTTTCGCCAAAAAGTCGTGTTTTTATCTCAAGAGGTATTTTCATGAGCAAAAAGTGGGGGTTTCAGCAAACAGGTCACGCCGTCAGCGAAAAACCTGGTTTTGAGAGCCAAAATGGCCATTTTTCAGTTTTTTGGGCTAAAAAGCTTTTTTTCCCAGCAAAACAGTGTTTTGGACACCTAAAATGTGCTTTTCTCGTCCAAAACTTGCGTTTAGCAGTGAAAACGTCGTGTTTTGAGCAAAAGAAAATTCTCAGCAAATTTCAAATTTTCTCAGCAAAAAACACCTTTTTTGACCAAAAAGCACCTTTACTCAGCCAAAACCGCATTTTTTTTCGCCAAAAAGTCGTGTTTTTATCTCAAGAGGTATTTTCATGAGCAAAAAGTGGGGGTTTCAGCAAACAGGTCACGCCGTCAGCGAAAAACCTGGTTTTGAGAGCCAAAATGGCCATTTTTCAGTTTTTTGGGCTAAAAAGCTTTTTTTCCCAGCAAAACAGTGTTTTGGACACCTAAAATGTGCTTTTCTCGTCCAAAACTTGCGTTTAGCAGTGAAAACGTCGTGTTTTGAGCAAAAGAAAATTCTCAGCAAATTTCAAATTTTCTCAGCAAAAAACACCTTTTTTGACCAAAAAGCACCTTTACTCAGCCAAAACCGCATTTTTTTTCGCCAAAAAGTCGTGTTTTTATCTCAAGAGGTATTTTCATGAGCAAAAAGTGGGGGTTTCAGCAAACAGGTCACGCCGTCAGCGAAAAACCTGGTTTTGAGAGCCAAAATGGCCATTTTTCAGTTTTTTGGGCTAAAAGGCTTTTTTCCCCAGCAAAACAGTGTTTTGGACACCTAAAATGTGCTTTTCTCGTCCAAAACTTGCGTTTAGCAGTGAAAACGTCGTGTTTTGAGCAAAAGAAAATTCTCAGCAAATTTCAAATTTTCTCAGCAAAAAACACCTTTTTTGACCAAAAAGCACCTTTACTCAGCCAAAACCGCATTTTTTTTCGCCAAAAAGTCGTGTTTTTATCTCAAGAGGTATTTTCATGAGCAAAAAGTGGGGGTTTCAGCAAACAGGTCACGCCGTCAGCGAAAAACCTGGTTTTGAGAGCCAAAATGGCCATTTTTCAGTTTTTTGGGCTAAAAGGCTTTTTTCCCCAGCAAAACAGTGTTTTGGACACCTAAAATGTGCTTTTCTCGTCCAAAACTTGCGTTTAGCAGTGAAAACGTCGTGTTTTGAGCAAAAGAAAATTCTCAGCAAATTTCAAATTTTCTCAGCAAAAAACACCTTTTTTGACCAAAAAGCACCTTTGCTCAGCCAAAACCGCATTTTTTTTCGCCAAAAAGTCGTGTTTTTATCTCAAGAGGTATTTTCATGAGCAAAAAGTGGGGGTTTCAGCAAACAGGTCACGCCGTCAGCGAAAAACCTGGTTTTGAGAGCCAAAATGGCCATTTTTCAGTTTTTTGGGCTAAAAAGCTTTTTTTCCCAGCAAAACAGTGTTTTGGACACCTAAAATGTGCTTTTCTCGTCCAAAACTTGCGTTTAGCAGTGAAAACGTCGTGTTTTGAGCAAAAGAAAATTCTCAGCAAATTTCAAATTTTCTCAGCAAAAAACACCTTTTTTGACCAAAAAGCACCTTTACTCAGCCAAAACCGCATTTTTTTTCGCCAAAAAGTCGTGTTTTTATCTCAAGAGGTATTTTCATGAGCAAAAAGTGGGGGTTTCAGCAAACAGGTCACGCCGTCAGCGAAAAACCTGGTTTTGAGAGCCAAAATGGCCATTTTTCAGTTTTTTGGGCTAAAAAGCTTTTTTTCCCAGCAAAACAGTGTTTTGGACACCTAAAATGTGCTTTTCTCGTCCAAAACTTGCGTTTAGCAGTGAAAACGTCGTGTTTTGAGCAAAAGAAAATTCTCAGCAAATTTCAAATTTTCTCAGCAAAAAACACCTTTTTTGACCAAAAAGCACCTTTACTCAGCCAAAACCGCATTTTTTTTCGCCAAAAAGTCGTGTTTTTATCTCAAGAGGTATTTTCATGAGCAAAAAGTGGGGGTTTCAGCAAACAGGTCACGCCGTCAGCGAAAAACCTGGTTTTGAGAGCCAAAATGGCCATTTTTCAGTTTTTTGGGCTAAAAAGCTTTTTTTCCCAGCAAAACAGTGTTTTGGACACCTAAAATGTGCTTTTCTCGTCCAAAACTTGCGTTTAGCAGTGAAAACGTCGTGTTTTGAGCAAAAGAAAATTCTCAGCAAATTTCAAATTTTCTCAGCAAAAAACACCTTTTTTGACCAAAAAGCACCTTTACTCAGCCAAAACCGCATTTTTTTTCACCAAAAAGTCGTGTTTTTATCTCAAGAGGTATTTTCATGAGCAAAAAGTGGGGGTTTCAGCAAACAGGTCACGCCGTCAGCGAAAAACCTGGTTTTGAGAGCCAAAATGGCCATTTTTCAGTTTTTTGGGCTAAAAAGCTTTTTTTCCCAGCAAAACAGTGTTTTGGACACCTAAAATGTGCTTTTCTCGTCCAAAACTTGCGTTTAGCAGTGAAAACGTCGTGTTTTGAGCAAAAGAAAATTCTCAGCAAATTTCAAATTTTCTCAGCAAAAAACACCTTTTTTGACCAAAAAGCACCTTTACTCAGCCAAAACCGCATTTTTTTTCGCCAAAAAGTCGTGTTTTTATCTCAAGAGGTATTTTCATGAGCAAAAAGTGGGGGTTTCAGCAAACAGGTCACGCCGTCAGCGAAAAACCTGGTTTTGAGAGCCAAAATGGCCATTTTTCAGTTTTTTGGGCTAAAAAGCTTTTTTTCCCAGCAAAACAGTGTTTTGGACACCTAAAATGTGCTTTTCTCGTCCAAAACTTGCGTTTAGCAGTGAAAACGTCGTGTTTTGAGCAAAAGAAAATTCTCAGCAAATTTCAAATTTTCTCAGCAAAAAACACCTTTTTTGACCAAAAAGCACCTTTACTCAGCCAAAACCGCATTTTTTTTCGCCAAAAAGTCGTGTTTTTATCTCAAGAGGTATTTTCATGAGCAAAAAGTGGGGGTTTCAGCAAACAGGTCACGCCGTCAGCGAAAAACCTGGTTTTGAGAGCCAAAATGGCCATTTTTCAGTTTTTTGGGCTAAAAAGCTTTTTTTCCCAGCAAAACAGTGTTTTGGACACCTAAAATGTGCTTTTCTCGTCCAAAACTTGCGTTTAGCAGTGAAAACGTCGTGTTTTGAGCAAAAGAAAATTCTCAGCAAATTTCAAATTTTCTCAGCAAAAAACACCTTTTTTGACCAAAAAGCACCTTTACTCAGCCAAAACCGCATTTTTTTTCGCCAAAAAGTCGTGTTTTTATCTCAAGAGGTATTTTCATGAGCAAAAAGTGGGGGTTTCAGCAAACAGGTCACGCCGTCAGCGAAAAACCTGGTTTTGAGAGCCAAAATGGCCATTTTTCAGTTTTTTGGGCTAAAAAGCTTTTTTTCCCAGCAAAACAGTGTTTTGGACACCTAAAATGTGCTTTTCTCGTCCAAAACTTGCGTTTAGCAGTGAAAACGTCGTGTTTTGAGCAAAAGAAAATTCTCAGCAAATTTCAAATTTTCTCAGCAAAAAACACCTTTTTTGACCAAAAAGCACCTTTACTCAGCCAAAACCGCATTTTTTTTCGCCAAAAAGTCGTGTTTTTATCTCAAGAGGTATTTTCATGAGCAAAAAGTGGGGGTTTCAGCAAACAGGTCACGCCGTCAGCGAAAAACCTGGTTTTGAGAGCCAAAATGGCCATTTTTCAGTTTTTTGGGCTAAAAAGCTTTTTTTCCCAGCAAAACAGTGTTTTGGACACCTAAAATGTGCTTTGCTCGTCCAAAACTTGCGTTTAGCAGTGAAAACGTCGTGTTTTGAGCAAAAGAAAATTCTCAGCAAATTTCAAATTTTCTCAGCAAAAAACACCTTTTTTGACCAAAAAGCACCTTTACTCAGCCAAAACCGCATTTTTTTTCGCCAAAAAGTCGTGTTTTTATCTCAAGAGGTATTTTCATGAGCAAAAAGTGGGGGTTTCAGCAAACAGGTCACGCCGTCAGCGAAAAACCTGGTTTTGAGAGCCAAAATGGCCATTTTTCAGTTTTTTGGGCTAACAAGCTTTTTTCCCCAGCAAAACAGTGTTTTGGACACCTAAAATGTGCTTTTCTCGTCCAAAACTTGCGTTTAGCAGTGAAAACGTCGTGTTTTGAGCAAAAGAAAATTCTCAGCAAATTTCAAATTTTCTCAGCAAAAAACACCTTTTTTGACCAAAAAGCACCTTTACTCAGCCAAAACCGCATTTTTTTTCGCCAAAAAGTCGTGTTTTTATCTCAAGAGGTATTTTCATGAGCAAAAAGTGGGGGTTTCAGCAAACAGGTCACGCCGTCAGCGAAAAACCTGGTTTTGAGAGCCAAAATGGCCATTTTTCAGTTTTTTGGGCTAAAAAGCTTTTTTCCCCAGCAAAACAGTGTTTTGGACACCTAAAATGTGCTTTTCTCGTCCAAAACTTGCGTTTAGCAGTGAAAACGTCGTGTTTTGAGCAAAAGAAAATTCTCAGCAAATTTCAAATTTTCTCAGCAAAAAACACCTTTTTTGACCAAAAAGCACCTTTACTCAGCCAAAACCGCATTTTTTTTCGCCAAAAAGTCGTGTTTTTATCTCAAGAGGTATTTTCATGAGCAAAAAGTGGGGGTTTCAGCAAACAGGTCACGCCGTCAGCGAAAAACCTGGTTTTGAGAGCCAAAATGGCCATTTTTCAGTTTTTTGGGCTAAAAAGCTTTTTTTCCCAGCAAAACAGTGTTTTGGACACCTAAAATGTGCTTTTCTCGTCCAAAACTTGCGTTTAGCAGTGAAAACGTCATGTTTTGAGCAAAAGAAAGTTCTCAGCAAATTTCAAATTTTCTCAGCAAAAAACACCTTTTTTGACCAAAAAGCACCTTTACTCAGCCAAAACCGCATTTTTTTTCGCCAAAAAGTCGTGTTTTTATCTCAAGAGGTATTTTCATGAGCAAAAAGTGGGGGTTTCAGCAAACAGGTCACGCCGTCAGCGAAAAACCTGGTTTTGAGAGCCAAAATGGCCATTTTTCAGTTTTTTGGGCTAAAAAGCTTTTTTTCCCAGCAAAACGGTGTTTTGGACACCTAAAATGTGCTTTTCTCGTCCAAAACTTGCGTTTAGCAGTGAAAACGTCGTGTTTTGAGCAAAAGAAAATTCTCAGCAAATTTCAAATTTTCTCAGCAAAAAACACCTTTTTTGACCAAAAAGCACCTTTACTCAGCCAAAACCGCATTTTTTTTCGCCAAAAAGTCGTGTTTTTATCTCAAGAGGTATTTTCATGAGCAAAAAGTGGGGGTTTCAGCAAACAGGTCACGCCGTCAGCGAAAAACCTGGTTTTGAGAGCCAAAATGGCCATTTTTCAGTTTTTTGGGCTAAAAAGCTTTTTTCCCCAGCAAAACAGTGTTTTGGACACCTAAAATGTGCTTTTCTCGTCCAAAACTTGCGTTTAGCAGTGAAAACGTCGTGTTTTGAGCAAAAGAAAATTCTCAGCAAATTTCAAATTTTCTCAGCAAAAAACACCTTTTTTGACCAAAAAGCACCTTTACTCAGCCAAAACCGCATTTTTTTTCGCCAAAAAGTCGTGTTTTTATCTCAAGAGGTATTTTCATGAGCAAAAAGTGGGGGTTTCAGCAAACAGGTCACGCCGTCAGCGAAAAACCTGGTTTTGAGAGCCAAAATGGCCATTTTTCAGTTTTTTGGGCTAAAAAGCTTTTTTCCCCAGCAAAACAGTGTTTTGGACACCTAAAATGTGCTTTTCTCGTCCAAAACTTGCGTTTAGCAGTGAAAACGTCGTGTTTTGAGCAAAAGAAAATTCTCAGCAAATTTCAAATTTTCTCAGCAAAAAACACCTTTTTTGACCAAAAAGCACCTTTACTCAGCCAAAACCGCATTTTTTTTCGCCAAAAAGTCGTGTTTTTATCTCAAGAGGTATTTTCATGAGCAAAAAGTGGGGGTTTCAGCAAACAGGTCACGCCGTCAGCGAAAAACCTGGTTTTGAGAGCCAAAATGGCCATTTTTCAGTTTTTTGGGCTAAAAAGCTTTTTTTCCCAGCAAAACAGTGTTTTGGACACCTAAAATGTGCTTTTCTCGTCCAAAACTTGCGTTTAGCAGTGAAAACGTCATGTTTTGAGCAAAAGAAAATTCTCAGCAAATTTCAAATTTTCTCAGCAAAAAACACCTTTTTTGACCAAAAAGCACCTTTACTCAGCCAAAACCGCATTTTTTTTCGCCAAAAAGTCGTGTTTTTATCTCAAGAGGTATTTTCATGAGCAAAAAGTGGGGGTTTCAGCAAACAGGTCACGCCGTCAGCGAAAAACCTGGTTTTGAGAGCCAAAATGGCCATTTTTCAGTTTTTTGGGCTAAAAAGCTTTTTTTCCCAGCAAAACGGTGTTTTGGACACCTAAAATGTGCTTTTCTCGTCCAAAACTTGCGTTTAGCAGTGAAAACGTCGTGTTTTGAGCAAAAGAAAATTCTCAGCAAATTTCAAATTTTCTCAGCAAAAAACACCTTTTTTGACCAAAAAGCACCTTTACTCAGCCAAAACCGCATTTTTTTTCGCCAAAAAGTCGTGTTTTTATCTCAAGAGGTATTTTCATGAGCAAAAAGTGGGGGTTTCAGCAAACAGGTCACGCCGTCAGCGAAAAACCTGGTTTTGAGAGCCAAAATGGCCATTTTTCAGTTTTTTGGGCTAAAAAGCTTTTTTTCCCAGCAAAACAGTGTTTTGGACACCTAAAATGTGCTTTTCTCGTCCAAAACTTGCGTTTAGCAGTGAAAACGTCGTGTTTTGAGCAAAAGAAAATTCTCAGCAAATTTCAAATTTTCTCAGCAAAAAACACCTTTTTTGACCAAAAAGCACCTTTACTCAGCCAAAACCGCATTTTTTTTCGCCAAAAAGTCGTGTTTTTATCTCAAGAGGTATTTTCATGAGCAAAAAGTGGGGGTTTCAGCAAACAGGTCACGCCGTCAGCGAAAAACCTGGTTTTGAGAGCCAAAATGGCCATTTTTCAGTTTTTTGGGCTAAAAAGCTTTTTTTCCCCAGCAAAACAGTGTTTTGGACACCTAAAATGTGCTTTTCTCGTCCAAAACTTGCGTTTAGCAGTGAAAACGTCATGTTTTGAGCAAAAGAAAATTCTCAGCAAATTTCAAATTTTCTCAGCAAAAAACACCTTTTTTGACCAAAAAGCACCTTTACTCAGCCAAAACCGCATTTTTTTTCGCCAAAAAGTCGTGTTTTTATCTCAAGAGGTATTTTCATGAGCAAAAAGTGGGGGTTTCAGCAAACAGGTCACGCCGTCAGCGAAAAACCTGGTTTTGAGAGCCAAAATGGCCATTTTTCAGTTTTTTGGGCTAAAAAGCTTTTTTCCCCAGCAAAACAGTGTTTTGGACACCTAAAATGTGCTTTTCTCGTCCAAAACTTGCGTTTAGCAGTGAAAACGTCGTGTTTTGAGCAAAAGAAAATTCTCAGCAAATTTCAAATTTTCTCAGCAAAAAACACCTTTTTTGACCAAAAAGCACCTTTACTCAGCCAAAACCGCATTTTTTTTCGCCAAAAAGTCGTGTTTTTATCTCAAGAGGTATTTTCATGAGCAAAAAGTGGGGGTTTCAGCAAACAGGTCACGCCGTCAGCGAAAAACCTGGTTTTGAGAGCCAAAATGGCCATTTTTCAGTTTTTTGGGCTAAAAAGCTTTTTTTCCCAGCAAAACAGTGTTTTGGACACCTAAAATGTGCTTTTCTCGTCCAAAACTTGCGTTTAGCAGTGAAAACGTCGTGTTTTGAGCAAAAGAAAATTCTCAGCAAATTTCAAATTTTCTCAGCAAAAAACACCTTTTTTGACCAAAAAGCACCTTTACTCAGCCAAAACCGCATTTTTTTTCGCCAAAAAGTCGTGTTTTTATCTCAAGAGGTATTTTCATGAGCAAAAAGTGGGGGTTTCAGCAAACAGGTCACGCCGTCAGTGAAAAACCTGGTTTTGAGAGCCGAAATGGCCATTTTTCAGTTTTTTGGGCTAAAAAGCTTTTTTTCCCAGCAAAACAGTGTTTTGGACACCTAAAATGTGCTTTTCTCGTCCAAAACTTGCGTTTAGCAGTGAAAACGTCGTGTTTTGAGCAAAAGAAAATTCTCAGCAAATTTCAAATTTTCTCAGCAAAAAACACCTTTTTTGACCAAAAAGCACCTTTACTCAGCCAAAACCGCATTTTGTTTCGCCAAAAAGTCGTGTTTTTATCTCAAGAGGTATTTTCATGAGCAAAAAGTGGGGGTTTCAGCAAACAGGTCACGCCGTCAGCGAAAAACCTGGTTTTGAGAGCCAAAATGGCCATTTTTCAGTTTTTTGGGCTAAAAAGCTTTTTTCCCCAGCAAAACAGTGTTTTGGACACCTAAAATGTGCTTTTCTCGTCCAAAACTTGCGTTTAGCAGTGAAAACGTCGTGTTTTGAGCAAAAGAAAATTCTCAGCAAATTTCAAATTTTCTCAGCAAAAAACACCTTTTTTGACCAAAAAGCACCTTTACTCAGCCAAAACCGCATTTTTTTTCGCCAAAAAGTCGTGTTTTTATCTCAAGAGGTATTTTCATGAGCAAAAAGTGGGGGTTTCAGCAAACAGGTCACGCCGTTAGCGAAAAACCTGGTTTTGAGAGCCAAAATGGCCATTTTTCAGTTTTTTGGGCTAAAAAGCTTTTTTTCCCAGCAAAACAGTGTTTTGGACACCTAAAATGTGCTTTTCTCGTCCAAAACTTGCGTTTAGCAGTGAAAACGTCGTGTTTTGAGCAAAAGAAAATTCTCAGCAAATTTCAAATTTTCTCAGCAAAAAACACCTTTTTTGACCAAAAAGCACCTTTACTCAGCCAAAACCGCATTTTTTTTCGCCAAAAAGTCGTGTTTTTATCTCAAGAGGTATTTTCATGAGCAAAAAGTGGGGGTTTCAGCAAACAGGTCACGCCGTCAGTGAAAAACCTGGTTTTGAGAGCCGAAATGGCCATTTTTCAGTTTTTTGGGCTAAAAAGCTTTTTTTCCCAGCAAAACAGTGTTTTGGACACCTAAAATGTGCTTTTCTCGTCCAAAACTTGCGTTTAGCAGTGAAAACGTCGTGTTTTGAGCAAAAGAAAATTCTCAGCAAATTTCAAATTTTCTCAGCAAAAAACACCTTTTTTGACCAAAAAGCACCTTTACTCAGCCAAAACCGCATTTTGTTTCGCCAAAAAGTCGTGTTTTTATCTCAAGAGGTATTTTCATGAGCAAAAAGTGGGGGTTTCAGCAAACAGGTCACGCCGTCAGCGAAAAACCTGGTTTTGAGAGCCAAAATGGCCATTTTTCAGTTTTTTGGGCTAAAAAGCTTTTTTCCCCAGCAAAACAGTGTTTTGGACACCTAAAATGTGCTTTTCTCGTCCAAAACTTGCGTTTAGCAGTGAAAACGTCGTGTTTTGAGCAAAAGAAAATTCTCAGCAAATTTCAAATTTTCTCAGCAAAAAACACCTTTTTTGACCAAAAAGCACCTTTACTCAGCCAAAACCGAATTTTTTTTCGCCAAAAAGTCGTGTTTTTATCTCAAGAGGTATTTTCATGAGCAAAAAGTGGGGGTTTCAGCAAACAGGTCACGCCGTCAGCGAAAAACCTGGTTTTGAGAGCCAAAATGGCCATTTTTCAGTTTTTTGGGCTAAAAAGCTTTTTTCCCCAGCAAAACAGTGTTTTGGACACCTAAAATGTGCTTTTCTCGTCCAAAACTTGCGTTTAGCAGTGAAAACGTCGTGTTTTGAGCAAAAGAAAATTCTCAGCAAATTTCAAATTTTCTCAGCAAAAAACACCTTTTTTGACCAAAAAGCACCTTTACTCAGCCAAAACCGCATTTTTTTTCGCCAAAAAGTCGTGTTTTTATCTCAAGAGGTATTTTCATGAGCAAAAAGTGGGGGTTTCAGCAAACAGGTCACGCCGTCAGCGAAAAACCTGGTTTTGAGAGCCAAAATGGCCATTTTTCAGTTTTTTGGGCTAAAAAGCTTTTTTTCCCAGCAAAACAGTGTTTTGGACACCTAAAATGTGCTTTTCTCGTCCAAAACTTGCGTTTAGCAGTGAAAACGTCGTGTTTTGAGCAAAAGAAAATTCTCAGCAAATTTCAAATTTTCTCAGCAAAAAACACCTTTTTTGACCAAAAAGCACCTTTACTCAGCCAAAACCGCATTTTTTTTCGCCAAAAAGTCGTGTTTTTATCTCAAGAGGTATTTTCATGAGCAAAAAGTGGGGGTTTCAGCAAACAGGTCACGCCGTCAGCGAAAAACCTGGTTTTGAGAGCCAAAATGGCCATTTTTCAGTTTTTTGGGCTAAAAAGCTTTTTTTCCCAGCAAAACAGTGTTTTGGACACCTAAAATGTGCTTTTCTCGTCCAAAACTTGCGTTTAGCAGTGAAAACGTCGTGTTTTGAGCAAAAGAAAATTCTCAGCAAATTTCAAATTTTCTCAGCAAAAAACACCTTTTTTGACCAAAAAGCACCTTTACTCAGCCAAAACCGCATTTTTTTTCGCCAAAAAGTCGTGTTTTTATCTCAAGAGGTATTTTCATGAGCAAAAAGTGGGGGTTTCAGCAAACAGGTCACGCCGTCAGCGAAAAACCTGGTTTTGAGAGCCAAAATGGCCATTTTTCAGTTTTTTGGGCTAAAAAGCTTTTTTCCCCAGCAAAACAGTGTTTTGGACACCTAAAATGTGCTTTTCTCGTCCAAAACTTGCGTTTAGCAGTGAAAACGTCGTGTTTTGAGCAAAAGAAAATTCTCAGCAAATTTCAAATTTTCTCAGCAAAAAACACCTTTTTTGACCAAAAAGCACCTTTACTCAGCCAAAACCGCATTTTTTTTCGCCAAAAAGTCGTGTTTTTATCTCAAGAGGTATTTTCATGAGCAAAAAGTGGGGGTTTCAGCAAACAGGTCACGCCGTCAGTGAAAAACCTGGTTTTGAGAGCCGAAATGGCCATTTTTCAGTTTTTTGGGCTAAAAAGCTTTTTTTCCCAGCAAAACAGTGTTTTGGACACCTAAAATGTGCTTTTCTCGTCCAAAACTTGCGTTTAGCAGTGAAAACGTCGTGTTTTGAGCAAAAGAAAATTCTCAGCAAATTTCAAATTTTCTCAGCAAAAAACACCTTTTTTGACCAAAAAGCACCTTTACTCAGCCAAAACCGCATTTTGTTTCGCCAAAAAGTCGTGTTTTTATCTCAAGAGGTATTTTCATGAGCAAAAAGTGGGGGTTTCAGCAAACAGGTCACGCCGTCAGCGAAAAACCTGGTTTTGAGAGCCAAAATGGCCATTTTTCAGTTTTTTGGGCTAAAAAGCTTTTTTCCCCAGCAAAACAGTGTTTTGGACACCTAAAATGTGCTTTTCTCGTCCAAAACTTGCGTTTAGCAGTGAAAACGTCGTGTTTTGAGCAAAAGAAAATTCTCAGCAAATTTCAAATTTTCTCAGCAAAAAACACCTTTTTTGACCAAAAAGCACCTTTACTCAGCCAAAACCGCATTTTTTTTCGCCAAAAAGTCGTGTTTTTATCTCAAGAGGTATTTTCATGAGCAAAAAGTGGGGGTTTCAGCAAACAGGTCACGCCGTCAGCGAAAAACCTGGTTTTGAGAGCCAAAATGGCCATTTTTCAGTTTTTTGGGCTAAAAAGCTTTTTTCCCCAGCAAAACAGTGTTTTGGACACCTAAAATGTGCTTTTCTCGTCCAAAACTTGCGTTTAGCAGTGAAAACGTCGTGTTTTGAGCAAAAGAAAATTCTCAGCAAATTTCAAATTTTCTCAGCAAAAAACACCTTTTTTGACCAAAAAGCACCTTTACTCAGCCAAAACCGCATTTTTTTTCGCCAAAAAGTCGTGTTTTTATCTCAAGAGGTATTTTCATGAGCAAAAAGTGGGGGTTTCAGCAAACAGGTCACGCCGTCAGCGAAAAACCTGGTTTTGAGAGCCAAAATGGCCATTTTTCAGTTTTTTGGGCTAAAAAGCTTTTTTTCCCAGCAAAACAGTGTTTTGGACACCTAAAATGTGCTTTTCTCGTCCAAAACTTGCGTTTAGCAGTGAAAACGTCGTGTTTTGAGCAAAAGAAAATTCTCAGCAAATTTCAAATTTTCTCAGCAAAAAACACCTTTTTTGACCAAAAAGCACCTTTACTCAGCCAAAACCGCATTTTTTTTCGCCAAAAAGTCGTGTTTTTATCTCAAGAGGTATTTTCATGAGCAAAAAGTGGGGGTTTCAGCAAACAGGTCACGCCGTCAGCGAAAAACCTGGTTTTGAGAGCCAAAATGGCCATTTTTCAGTTTTTTGGGCTAAAAAGCTTTTTTTCCCAGCAAAACAGTGTTTTGGACACCTAAAATGTGCTTTTCTCGTCCAAAACTTGCGTTTAGCAGTGAAAACGTCGTGTTTTGAGCAAAAGAAAATTCTCAGCAAATTTCAAATTTTCTCAGCAAAAAACACCTTTTTTGACCAAAAAGCACCTTTACTCAGCCAAAACCGCATTTTTTTTCGCCAAAAAGTCGTGTTTTTATCTCAAGAGGTATTTTCATGAGCAAAAAGTGGGGGTTTCAGCAAACAGGTCACGCCGTCAGCGAAAAACCTGGTTTTGAGAGCCAAAATGGCCATTTTTCAGTTTTTTGGGCTAAAAAGCTTTTTTCCCCAGCAAAACAGTGTTTTGGACACCTAAAATGTGCTTTTCTCGTCCAAAACTTGCGTTTAGCAGTGAAAACGTCGTGTTTTGAGCAAAAGAAAATTCTCAGCAAATTTCAAATTTTCTCAGCAAAAAACACCTTTTTTGACCAAAAAGCACCTTTACTCAGCCAAAACCGCATTTTTTTTCGCCAAAAAGTCGTGTTTTTATCTCAAGAGGTATTTTCATGAGCAAAAAGTGGGGGTTTCAGCAAACAGGTCACGCCGTCAGCGAAAAACCTGGTTTTGAGAGCCAAAATGGCCATTTTTCAGTTTTTTGGGCTAAAAAGCTTTTTTTCCCAGCAAAACAGTGTTTTGGACACCTAAAATGTGCTTTTCTCGTCCAAAACTTGCGTTTAGCAGTGAAAACGTCGTGTTTTGAGCAAAAGAAAATTCTCAGCAAATTTCAAATTTTCTCAGCAAAAAACACCTTTTTTGACCAAAAAGCACCTTTACTCAGCCAAAACCGCATTTTTTTTCGCCAAAAAGTCGTGTTTTTATCTCAAGAGGTATTTTCATGAGCAAAAAGTGGGGGTTTCAGCAAACAGGTCACGCCGTCAGCGAAAAACCTGGTTTTGAGAGCCAAAATGGCCATTTTTCAGTTTTTTGGGCTAAAAAGCTTTTTTCCCCAGCAAAACAGTGTTTTGGACACCTAAAATGTGCTTTTCTCGTCCAAAACTTGCGTTTAGCAGTGAAAACGTCGTGTTTTGAGCAAAAGAAAATTCTCAGCAAATTTCAAATTTTCTCAGCAAAAAACACCTTTTTTGACCAAAAAGCACCTTTACTCAGCCAAAACCGCATTTTTTTTCGCCAAAAAGTCGTGTTTTTATCTCAAGAGGTATTTTCATGAGCAAAAAGTGGGGGTTTCAGCAAACAGGTCACGCCGTCAGCGAAAAACCTGGTTTTGAGAGCCAAAATGGCCATTTTTCAGTTTTTTGGGCTAAAAAGCTTTTTTTCCCAGCAAAACAGTGTTTTGGACACCTAAAATGTGCTTTTCTCGTCCAAAACTTGCGTTTAGCAGTGAAAACGTCGTGTTTTGAGCAAAAGAAAATTCTCAGCAAATTTCAAATTTTCTCAGCAAAAAACACCTTTTTTGACCAAAAAGCACCTTTACTCAGCCAAAACCGCATTTTTTTTCGCCAAAAAGTCGTGTTTTTATCTCAAGAGGTATTTTCATGAGCAAAAAGTGGGGGTTTCAGCAAACAGGTCACGCCGTCAGCGAAAAACCTGGTTTTGAGAGCCAAAATGGCCATTTTTCAGTTTTTTGGGCTAAAAAGCTTTTTTTCCCAGCAAAACAGTGTTTTGGACACCTAAAATGTGCTTTTCTCGTCCAAAACTTGCGTTTAGCAGTGAAAACGTCGTGTTTTGAGCAAAAGAAAATTCTCAGCAAATTTCAAATTTTCTCAGCAAAAAACACCTTTTTTGACCAAAAAGCACCTTTACTCAGCCAAAACCGCATTTTTTTTCGCCAAAAAGTCGTGTTTTTATCTCAAGAGGTATTTTCATGAGCAAAAAGTGGGGGTTTCAGCAAACAGGTCACGCCGTCAGCGAAAAACCTGGTTTTGAGAGCCAAAATGGCCATTTTTCAGTTTTTTGGGCTAAAAAGCTTTTTTCCCCAGCAAAACAGTGTTTTGGACACCTAAAATGTGCTTTTCTCGTCCAAAACTTGCGTTTAGCAGTGAAAACGTCGTGTTTTGAGCAAAAGAAAATTCTCAGCAAATTTCAAATTTTCTCAGCAAAAAACACCTTTTTTGACCAAAAAGCACCTTTACTCAGCCAAAACCGCATTTTTTTTCGCCAAAAAGTCGTGTTTTTATCTCAAGAGGTATTTTCATGAGCAAAAAGTGGGGGTTTCAGCAAACAGGTCACGCCGTCAGCGAAAAACCTGGTTTTGAGAGCCAAAATGGCCATTTTTCAGTTTTTTGGGCTAAAAAGCTTTTTTTCCCAGCAAAACAGTGTTTTGGACACCTAAAATGTGCTTTTCTCGTCCAAAACTTGCGTTTAGCAGTGAAAACGTCGTGTTTTGAGCAAAAGAAAATTCTCAGCAAATTTCAAATTTTCTCAGCAAAAAACACCTTTTTTGACCAAAAAGCACCTTTACTCAGCCAAAACCGCATTTTTTTTCGCCAAAAAGTCGTGTTTTTATCTCAAGAGGTATTTTCATGAGCAAAAAGTGGGGGTTTCAGCAAACAGGTCACGCCGTCAGCGAAAAACCTGGTTTTGAGAGCCAAAATGGCCATTTTTCAGTTTTTTGGGCTAAAAAGCTTTTTTTCCCAGCAAAACAGTGTTTTGGACACCTAAAATGTGCTTTTCTCGTCCAAAACTTGCGTTTAGCAGTGAAAACGTCGTGTTTTGAGCAAAAGAAAATTCTCAGCAAATTTCAAATTTTCTCAGCAAAAAACACCTTTTTTGACCAAAAAGCACCTTTACTCAGCCAAAACCGCATTTTTTTTCGCCAAAAAGTCGTGTTTTTATCTCAAGAGGTATTTTCATGAGCAAAAAGTGGGGGTTTCAGCAAACAGGTCACGCCGTCAGCGAAAAACCTGGTTTTGAGAGCCAAAATGGCCATTTTTCAGTTTTTTGGGCTAAAAAGCTTTTTTTCCCAGCAAAACAGTGTTTTGGACACCTAAAATGTGCTTTTCTCGTCCAAAACTTGCGTTTAGCAGTGAAAACGTCGTGTTTTGAGCAAAAGAAAATTCTCAGCAAATTTCAAATTTTCTCAGCAAAAAACACCTTTTTTGACCAAAAAGCACCTTTACTCAGCCAAAACCGCATTTTTTTTCGCCAAAAAGTCGTGTTTTTATCTCAAGAGGTATTTTCATGAGCAAAAAGTGGGGGTTTCAGCAAACAGGTCACGCCGTCAGCGAAAAACCTGGTTTTGAGAGCCAAAATGGCCATTTTTCAGTTTTTTGGGCTAAAAAGCTTTTTTTCCCAGCAAAACAGTGTTTTGGACACCTAAAATGTGCTTTTCTCGTCCAAAACTTGCGTTTAGCAGTGAAAACGTCGTGTTTTGAGCAAAAGAAAATTCTCAGCAAATTTCAAATTTTCTCAGCAAAAAACACCTTTTTTGACCAAAAAGCACCTTTACTCAGCCAAAACCGCATTTTTTTTCGCCAAAAAGTCGTGTTTTTATCTCAAGAGGTATTTTCATGAGCAAAAAGTGGGGGTTTCAGCAAACAGGTCACGCCGTCAGCGAAAAACCTGGTTTTGAGAGCCAAAATGGCCATTTTTCAGTTTTTTGGGCTAAAAAGCTTTTTTTCCCAGCAAAACAGTGTTTTGGACACCTAAAATGTGCTTTTCTCGTCCAAAACTTGCGTTTAGCAGTGAAAACGTCGTGTTTTGAGCAAAAGAAAATTCTCAGCAAATTTCAAATTTTCTCAGCAAAAAACACCTTTTTTGACCAAAAAGCACCTTTACTCAGCCAAAACCGCATTTTTTTTCGCCAAAAAGTCGTGTTTTTATCTCAAGAGGTATTTTCATGAGCAAAAAGTGGGGGTTTCAGCAAACAGGTCACGCCGTCAGCGAAAAACCTGGTTTTGAGAGCCAAAATGGCCATTTTTCAGTTTTTTGGGCTAAAAAGCTTTTTTCCCCAGCAAAACAGTGTTTTGGACACCTAAAATGTGCTTTTCTCGTCCAAAACTTGCGTTTAGCAGTGAAAACGTCGTGTTTTGAGCAAAAGAAAATTCTCAGCAAATTTCAAATTTTCTCAGCAAAAAACACCTTTTTTGACCAAAAAGCACCTTTACTCAGCCAAAACCGCATTTTTTTTCGCCAAAAAGTCGTGTTTTTATCTCAAGAGGTATTTTCATGAGCAAAAAGTGGGGGTTTCAGCAAACAGGTCACGCCGTCAGCGAAAAACCTGGTTTTGAGAGCCAAAATGGCCATTTTTCAGTTTTTTGGGCTAAAAAGCTTTTTTTCCCAGCAAAACAGTGTTTTGGACACCTAAAATGTGCTTTTCTCGTCCAAAACTTGCGTTTAGCAGTGAAAACGTCGTGTTTTGAGCAAAAGAAAATTCTCAGCAAATTTCAAATTTTCTCAGCAAAAAACACCTTTTTTGACCAAAAAGCACCTTTACTCAGCCAAAACCGCATTTTTTTTCGCCAAAAAGTCGTGTTTTTATCTCAAGAGGTATTTTCATGAGCAAAAAGTAGGGGTTTCAGCAAACAGGTCACGCCGTCAGCGAAAAACCTGGTTTTGAGAGCCAAAATGGCCATTTTTCAGTTTTTTGGGCTAAAAAGCTTTTTTTCCCAGCAAAACAGTGTTTTGGACACCTAAAATGTGCTTTTCTCGTCCAAAACTTGCGTTTAGCAGTGAAAACGTCGTGTTTTGAGCAAAAGAAAATTCTCAGCAAATTTCAAATTTTCTCAGCAAAAAACACCTTTTTTGACCAAAAAGCACCTTTACTCAGCCAAAACCGCATTTTTTTTCGCCAAAAAGTCGTGTTTTTATCTCAAGAGGTATTTTCATGAGCAAAAAGTGGGGGTTTCAGCAAACAGGTCACGCCGTCAGCGAAAAACCTGGTTTTGAGAGCCAAAATGGCCATTTTTCAGTTTTTTGGGCTAAAAAGCTTTTTTTCCCAGCAAAACAGTGTTTTGGACACCTAAAATGTGCTTTTCTCGTCCAAAACTTGCGTTTAGCAGTGAAAACGTCGTGTTTTGAGCAAAAGAAAATTCTCAGCAAATTTCAAATTTTCTCAGCAAAAAACACCTTTTTTGACCAAAAAGCACCTTTACTCAGCCAAAACCGCATTTTTTTTCGCCAAAAAGTCGTGTTTTTATCTCAAGAGGTATTTTCATGAGCAAAAAGTGGGGGTTTCAGCAAACAGGTCACGCCGTCAGCGAAAAACCTGGTTTTGAGAGCCAAAATGGCCATTTTTCAGTTTTTTGGGCTAAAAAGCTTTTTTTCCCAGCAAAACAGTGTTTTGGACACCTAAAATGTGCTTTTCTCGTCCAAAACTTGCGTTTAGCAGTGAAAACGTCGTGTTTTGAGCAAAAGAAAATTCTCAGCAAATTTCAAATTTTCTCAGCAAAAAACACCTTTTTTGACCAAAAAGCACCTTTACTCAGCCAAAACCGAATTTTTTTTCGCCAAAAAGTCGTGTTTTTATCTCAAGAGGTATTTTCATGAGCAAAAAGTGGGGGTTTCAGCAAACAGGTCACGCCGTCAGCGAAAAACCTGGTTTTGAGAGCCAAAATGGCCATTTTTCAGTTTTTTGGGCTAAAAAGCTTTTTTTCCCAGCAAAACAGTGTTTTGGACACCTAAAATGTGCTTTTCTCGTCCAAAACTTGCGTTTAGCAGTGAAAACGTCGTGTTTTGAGCAAAAGAAAATTCTCAGCAAATTTCAAATTTTCTCAGCAAAAAACACCTTTTTTGACCAAAAAGCACCTTTACTCAGCCAAAACCGCATTTTTTTTCGCCAAAAAGTCGTGTTTTTATCTCAAGAGGTATTTTCATGAGCAAAAAGTGGGGGTTTCAGCAAACAGGTCACGCCGTCAGCGAAAAACCTGGTTTTGAGAGCCAAAATGGCCATTTTTCAGTTTTTTGGGCTAAAAAGCTTTTTTTCCCAGCAAAACAGTGTTTTGGACACCTAAAATGTGCTTTTCTCGTCCAAAACTTGCGTTTAGCAGTGAAAACGTCGTGTTTTGAGCAAAAGAAAATTCTCAGCAAATTTCAAATTTTCTCAGCAAAAAACACCTTTTTTGACCAAAAAGCACCTTTACTCAGCCAAAACCGCATTTTTTTTCGCCAAAAAGTCGTGTTTTTATCTCAAGAGGTATTTTCATGAGCAAAAAGTGGGGGTTTCAGCAAACAGGTCACGCCGTCAGCGAAAAACCTGGTTTTGAGAGCCAAAATGGCCATTTTTCAGTTTTTTGGGCTAAAAAGCTTTTTTTCCCAGCAAAACAGTGTTTTGGACACCTAAAATGTGCTTTTCTCGTCCAAAACTTGCGTTTAGCAGTGAAAACGTCGTGTTTTGAGCAAAAGAAAATTCTCAGCAAATTTCAAATTTTCTCAGCAAAAAACACCTTTTTTGACCAAAAAGCACCTTTACTCAGCCAAAACCGCATTTTTTTTCGCCAAAAAGTCGTGTTTTTATCTCAAGAGGTATTTTCATGAGCAAAAAGTGGGGGTTTCAGCAAACAGGTCACGCCGTCAGCGAAAAACCTGGTTTTGAGAGCCAAAATGGCCATTTTTCAGTTTTTTGGGCTAAAAAGCTTTTTTTCCCAGCAAAACAGTGTTTTGGACACCTAAAATGTGCTTTTCTCGTCCAAAACTTGCGTTTAGCAGTGAAAACGTCGTGTTTTGAGCAAAAGAAAATTCTCAGCAAATTTCAAATTTTCTCAGCAAAAAACACCTTTTTTGACCAAAAAGCACCTTTACTCAGCCAAAACCGCATTTTTTTTCGCCAAAAAGTCGTGTTTTTATCTCAAGAGGTATTTTCATGAGCAAAAAGTGGGGGTTTCAGCAAACAGGTCACGCCGTCAGCGAAAAACCTGGTTTTGAGAGCCAAAATGGCCATTTTTCAGTTTTTTGGGCTAAAAAGGTTTTTTTCCCAGCAAAACAGTGTTTTGGACACCTAAAATGTGCTTTTCTCGTCCAAAACTTGCGTTTAGCAGTGAAAACGTCGTGTTTTGAGCAAAAGAAAATTCTCAGCAAATTTCAAATTTTCTCAGCAAAAAACACCTTTTTTGACCAAAAAGCACCTTTACTCAGCCAAAACCGCATTTTTTTTCGCCAAAAAGTCGTGTTTTTATCTCAAGAGGTATTTTCATGAGCAAAAAGTGGGGGTTTCAGCAAACAGGTCACGCCGTCAGCGAAAAACCTGGTTTTGAGAGCCAAAATGGCCATTTTTCAGTTTTTTGGGCTAAAAAGCTTTTTTTCCCAGCAAAACAGTGTTTTGGACACCTAAAATGTGCTTTTCTCGTCCAAAACTTGCGTTTAGCAGTGAAAACGTCGTGTTTTGAGCAAAAGAAAATTCTCAGCAAATTTCAAATTTTCTCAGCAAAAAACACCTTTTTTGACCAAAAAGCACCTTTACTCAGCCAAAACCGCATTTTTTTTCGCCAAAAAGTCGTGTTTTTATCTCAAGAGGTATTTTCATGAGCAAAAAGTGGGGGTTTCAGCAAACAGGTCACGCCGTCAGCGAAAAACCTGGTTTTGAGAGCCAAAATGGCCATTTTTCAGTTTTTTGGGCTAAAAAGGCTTTTTTTCCCAGCAAAACAGTGTTTTGGACACCTAAAATGTGCTTTTCTCGTCCAAAACTTGCGTTTAGCAGTGAAAACGTCGTGTTTTGAGCAAAAGAAAATTCTCAGCAAATTTCAAATTTTCTCAGCAAAAAACACCTTTTTTGACCAAAAAGCACCTTTACTCAGCCAAAACCGCATTTTTTTTCGCCAAAAAGTCGTGTTTTTATCTCAAGAGGTATTTTCATGAGCAAAAAGTGGGGGTTTCAGCAAACAGGTCACGCCGTCAGCGAAAAACCTGGTTTTGAGAGCCAAAATGGCCATTTTTCAGTTTTTTGGGCTAAAAAGCTTTTTTTCCCAGCAAAACAGTGTTTTGGACACCTAAAATGTGCTTTTCTCGTCCAAAACTTGCGTTTAGCAGTGAAAACGTCGTGTTTTGAGCAAAAGAAAATTCTCAGCAAATTTCAAATTTTCTCAGCAAAAAACACCTTTTTTGACCAAAAAGCACCTTTACTCAGCCAAAACCGCATTTTTTTTCGCCAAAAAGTCGTGTTTTTATCTCAAGAGGTATTTTCATGAGCAAAAAGTGGGGGTTTCAGCAAACAGGTCACGCCGTCAGCGAAAAACCTGGTTTTGAGAGCCAAAATGGCCATTTTTCAGTTTTTTGGGCTAAAAAGCTTTTTTTCCCAGCAAAACAGTGTTTTGGACACCTAAAATGTGCTTTTCTCGTCCAAAACTTGCGTTTAGCAGTGAAAACGTCGTGTTTTGAGCAAAAGAAAATTCTCAGCAAATTTCAAATTTTCTCAGCAAAAAACACCTTTTTTGACCAAAAAGCACCTTTACTCAGCCAAAACCGCATTTTTTTTCGCCAAAAAGTCGTGTTTTTATCTCAAGAGGTATTTTCATGAGCAAAAAGTGGGGGTTTCAGCAAACAGGTCACGCCGTCAGCGAAAAACCTGGTTTTGAGAGCCAAAATGGCCATTTTTCAGTTTTTTGGGCTAAAAAGCTTTTTTTCCCAGCAAAACAGTGTTTTGGACACCTAAAATGTGCTTTTCTCGTCCAAAACTTGCGTTTAGCAGTGAAAACGTCGTGTTTTGAGCAAAAGAAAATTCTCAGCAAATTTCAAATTTTCTCAGCAAAAAACACCTTTTTTGACCAAAAAGCACCTTTACTCAGCCAAAACCGCATTTTTTTTCGCCAAAAAGTCGTGTTTTTATCTCAAGAGGTATTTTCATGAGCAAAAAGTGGGGGTTTCAGCAAACAGGTCACGCCGTCAGCGAAAAACCTGGTTTTGAGAGCCAAAATGGCCATTTTTCAGTTTTTTGGGCTAAAAAGCTTTTTTCCCAGCAAAACAGTGTTTTGGACACCTAAAATGTGCTTTTCTCGTCCAAAACTTGCGTTTAGCAGTGAAAACGTCGTGTTTTGAGCAAAAGAAAATTCTCAGCAAATTTCAAATTTTCTCAGCAAAAAACACCTTTTTTGACCAAAAAGCACCTTTACTCAGCCAAAACCGCATTTTTTTTCGCCAAAAAGTCGTGTTTTTATCTCAAGAGGTATTTTCATGAGCAAAAAGTGGGGGTTCAGCAAACAGGTCACGCCGTCAGCGAAAAACCTGGTTTTGAGAGCCAAAATGGCCATTTTTCAGTTTTTTGGGCTAAAAAGCTTTTTTTCCCAGCAAAACAGTGTTTTGGACACCTAAAATGTGCTTTTCTCGTCCAAAACTTGCGTTTAGCAGTGAAAACGTCGTGTTTTGAGCAAAAGAAAATTCTCAGCAAATTTCAAATTTTCTCAGCAAAAAACACCTTTTTTGACCAAAAAGCACCTTTACTCAGCCAAAACCGCATTTTTTTTTCGCCAAAAAGTCGTGTTTTTATCTCAAGAGGTATTTTCATGAGCAAAAAGTGGGGGTTTCAGCAAACAGGTCACGCCGTCAGCGAAAAACCTGGTTTTGAGAGCCAAAATGGCCATTTTTCAGTTTTTTGGGCTAAAAAGCTTTTTTTCCCAGCAAAACAGTGTTTTGGACACCTAAAATGTGCTTTTCTCGTCCAAAACTTGCGTTTAGCAGTGAAAACGTCGTGTTTTGAGCAAAAGAAAATTCTCAGCAAATTTCAAATTTTCTCAGCAAAAAACACCTTTTTTGACCAAAAAGCACCTTTACTCAGCCAAAACCGCATTTTTTTTCGCCAAAAAGTCGTGTTTTTATCTCAAGAGGTATTTTCATGAGCAAAAAGTGGGGGTTTCAGCAAACAGGTCACGCCGTCAGCGAAAAACCTGGTTTTGAGAGCCAAAATGGCCATTTTTCAGTTTTTTGGGCTAAAAAGCTTTTTTTCCCAGCAAAACAGTGTTTTGGACACCTAAAATGTGCTTTTCTCGTCCAAAACTTGCGTTTAGCAGTGAAAACGTCGTGTTTTGAGCAAAAGAAAATTCTCAGCAAATTTCAAATTTTCTCAGCAAAAAACACCTTTTTTGACCAAAAAGCACCTTTACTCAGCCAAAACCGCATTTTTTTTCGCCAAAAAGTCGTGTTTTTATCTCAAGAGGTATTTTCATGAGCAAAAAGTGGGGGTTTCAGCAAACAGGTCACGCCGTCAGCGAAAAACCTGGTTTTGAGAGCCAAAATGGCCATTTTTCAGTTTTTTGGGCTAAAAAGCTTTTTTTCCCAGCAAAACAGTGTTTTGGACACCTAAAATGTGCTTTTCTCGTCCAAAACTTGCGTTTAGCAGTGAAAACGTCGTGTTTTGAGCAAAAGAAAATTCTCAGCAAATTTCAAATTTTCTCAGCAAAAAACACCTTTTTTGACCAAAAAGCACCTTTACTCAGCCAAAACCGCATTTTTTTTCGCCAAAAAGTCGTGTTTTTATCTCAAGAGGTATTTTCATGAGCAAAAAGTGGGGGTTTCAGCAAACAGGTCACGCCGTCAGCGAAAAACCTGGTTTTGAGAGCCAAAATGGCCATTTTTCAGTTTTTTGGGCTAAAAAGCTTTTTTTCCCAGCAAAACAGTGTTTTGGACACCTAAAATGTGCTTTTCTCGTCCAAAACTTGCGTTTAGCAGTGAAAACGTCGTGTTTTGAGCAAAAGAAAATTCTCAGCAAATTTCAAATTTTCTCAGCAAAAAACACCTTTTTTGACCAAAAAGCACCTTTACTCAGCCAAAACCGCATTTTTTTTCGCCAAAAAGTCGTGTTTTTATCTCAAGAGGTATTTTCATGAGCAAAAAGTGGGGGTTTCAGCAAACAGGTCACGCCGTCAGCGAAAAACCTGGTTTTGAGAGCCAAAATGGCCATTTTTCAGTTTTTTGGGCTAAAAAGCTTTTTTTCCCAGCAAAACAGTGTTTTGGACACCTAAAATGTGCTTTTCTCGTCCAAAACTTGCGTTTAGCAGTGAAAACGTCGTGTTTTGAGCAAAAGAAAATTCTCAGCAAATTTCAAATTTTCTCAGCAAAAAACACCTTTTTTGACCAAAAAGCACCTTTACTCAGCCAAAACCGCATTTTTTTTCGCCAAAAAGTCGTGTTTTTATCTCAAGAGGTATTTTCATGAGCAAAAAGTGGGGGTTTCAGCAAACAGGTCACGCCGTCAGCGAAAAACCTGGTTTTGAGAGCCAAAATGGCCATTTTTCAGTTTTTTGGGCTAAAAAGCTTTTTTTCCCAGCAAAACAGTGTTTTGGACACCTAAAATGTGCTTTTCTCGTCCAAAACTTGCGTTTAGCAGTGAAAACGTCGTGTTTTGAGCAAAAGAAAATTCTCAGCAAATTTCAAATTTTCTCAGCAAAAAACACCTTTTTTGACCAAAAAGCACCTTTACTCAGCCAAAACCGCATTTTTTTTCGCCAAAAAGTCGTGTTTTTATCTCAAGAGGTATTTTCATGAGCAAAAAGTGGGGGTTTCAGCAAACAGGTCACGCCGTCAGCGAAAAACCTGGTTTTGAGAGCCAAAATGGCCATTTTTCAGTTTTTTGGGCTAAAAAGCTTTTTTTCCCAGCAAAACAGTGTTTTGGACACCTAAAATGTGCTTTTCTCGTCCAAAACTTGCGTTTAGCAGTGAAAACGTCGTGTTTTGAGCAAAAGAAAATTCTCAGCAAATTTCAAATTTTCTCAGCAAAAAACACCTTTTTTGACCAAAAAGCACCTTTACTCAGCCAAAACCGCATTTTTTTTCGCCAAAAAGTCGTGTTTTTATCTCAAGAGGTATTTTCATGAGCAAAAAGTGGGGGTTTCAGCAAACAGGTCACGCCGTCAGCGAAAAACCTGGTTTTGAGAGCCAAAATGGCCATTTTTCAGTTTTTTGGGCTAAAAAGCTTTTTTTCCCAGCAAAACAGTGTTTTGGACACCTAAAATGTGCTTTTCTCGTCCAAAACTTGCGTTTAGCAGTGAAAACGTCGTGTTTTGAGCAAAAGAAAATTCTCAGCAAATTTCAAATTTTCTCAGCAAAAAACACCTTTTTTGACCAAAAAGCACCTTTACTCAGCCAAAACCGCATTTTTTTTCGCCAAAAAGTCGTGTTTTTATCTCAAGAGGTATTTTCATGAGCAAAAAGTGGGGGTTTCAGCAAACAGGTCACGCCGTCAGCGAAAAACCTGGTTTTGAGAGCCAAAATGGCCATTTTTCAGTTTTTTGGGCTAAAAAGCTTTTTTTCCCAGCAAAACAGTGTTTTGGACACCTAAAATGTGCTTTTCTCGTCCAAAACTTGCGTTTAGCAGTGAAAACGTCGTGTTTTGAGCAAAAGAAAATTCTCAGCAAATTTCAAATTTTCTCAGCAAAAAACACCTTTTTTGACCAAAAAGCACCTTTACTCAGCCAAAACCGCATTTTTTTTCGCCAAAAAGTCGTGTTTTTATCTCAAGAGGTATTTTCATGAGCAAAAAGTGGGGGTTTCAGCAAACAGGTCACGCCGTCAGCGAAAAACCTGGTTTTGAGAGCCAAAATGGCCATTTTTCAGTTTTTTGGGCTAAAAAGCTTTTTTTCCCAGCAAAACAGTGTTTTGGACACCTAAAATGTGCTTTTCTCGTCCAAAACTTGCGTTTAGCAGTGAAAACGTCGTGTTTTGAGCAGAAGAAAATTCTCAGCAAATTTCAAATTTTCTCAGCAAAAAACACCTTTTTTGACCAAAAAGCACCTTTACTCAGCCAAAACCGCATTTTTTTTCGCCAAAAAGTCGTGTTTTTATCTCAAGAGGTATTTTCATGAGCAAAAAGTGGGGGTTTCAGCAAACAGGTCACGCCGTCAGCGAAAAACCTGGTTTTGAGAGCCAAAATGGCCATTTTTCAGTTTTTTGGGCTAAAAAGCTTTTTTTCCCAGCAAAACAGTGTTTTGGACACCTAAAATGTGCTTTTCTCGTCCAAAACTTGCGTTTAGCAGTGAAAACGTCGTGTTTTGAGCAAAAGAAAATTCTCAGCAAATTTCAAATTTTCTCAGCAAAAAACACCTTTTTTGACCAAAAAGCACCTTTACTCAGCCAAAACCGCATTTTTTTTCGCCAAAAAGTCGTGTTTTTATCTCAAGAGGTATTTTCATGAGCAAAAAGTGGGGGTTTCAGCAAACAGGTCACGCCGTCAGCGAAAAACCTGGTTTTGAGAGCCAAAATGGCCATTTTTCAGTTTTTTGGGCTAAAAAGCTTTTTTTCCCAGCAAAACAGTGTTTTGGACACCTAAAATGTGCTTTTCTCGTCCAAAACTTGCGTTTAGCAGTGAAAACGTCGTGTTTTGAGCAAAAGAAAATTCTCAGCAAATTTCAAATTTTCTCAGCAAAAAACACCTTTTTTGACCAAAAAGCACCTTTACTCAGCCAAAACCGCATTTTTTTTCGCCAAAAAGTCGTGTTTTTATCTCAAGAGGTATTTTCATGAGCAAAAAGTGGGGGTTTCAGCAAACAGGTCACGCCGTCAGCGAAAAACCTGGTTTTGAGAGCCAAAATGGCCATTTTTCAGTTTTTTGGGCTAAAAAGCTTTTTTTCCCAGCAAAACAGTGTTTTGGACACCTAAAATGTGCTTTTCTCGTCCAAAACTTGCGTTTAGCAGTGAAAACGTCGTGTTTTGAGCAAAAGAAAATTCTCAGCAAATTTCGAATTTTCTCAGCAAAAAACACCTTTTTTGACCAAAAAGCACCTTTACTCAGCCAAAACCGCATTTTTTTTTTTGCCAAAAAGTCGTGTTTTTATCTCAAGAGGTATTTTCATGAGCAAAAAGTGGGGGTTTCAGCAAACCGGTCACGCCGTCAGCGAAAAACCTGGTTTTGAGAGCCAAAATGGCCATTTTTCAGTTTTTTGGGCTAAAAAGCTTTTTTTCCCAGCAAAACAGTGTTTTGGACACCTAAAATGTGCTTTTCTCGTCCAAAACTTGCGTTTAGCAGTGAAAACGTCGTGTTTTGAGCAAAAGAAAATTCTCAGCAAATTTCAAATTTTCTCAGCAAAAAATACCTTTTTTGACCAAAAAGCACCTTTACTCAGCCAAAACCGCATTTTTTTTTTTGCCAAAAAGTCGTGTTTTTATCTCAAGAGGTATTTTCATGAGCAAAAAGTGGGGGTTTCAGCAAACCGGTCACGCCGTCAGCGAAAAACCTGGTTTTGAGAGCCAAAATGGCCATTTTTCAGTTTTTTGGGCTAAAAAGCTTTTTTTCCCAGCAAAACAGTGTTTTGGACACCTAAAATGTGCTTTTCTCGTCCAAAACTTGCGTTTAGCAGTGAAAACGTCGTGTTTTGAGCAAAAGAAAATTCTCAGCAAATTTCAAATTTTCTCAGCAAAAAACACCTTTTTTGACCAAAAAGCACCTTTACTCAGCCAAAACCGCATTTTTTTTTTTGCCAAAAAGTCGTGTTTTTATCTCAAGAGGTATTTTCATGAGCAAAAAGTGGGGGTTTCAGCAAACCGGTCACGCCGTCAGCGAAAAACCTGGTTTTGAGAGCCAAAATGGCCATTTTTCAGTTTTTTGGGCTAAAAAGCTTTTTTTCCCAGCAAAACAGTGTTTTGGACACCTAAAATGTGCTTTTCTCGTCCAAAACTTGCGTTTAGCAGTGAAAACGTCGTGTTTTGAGCAAAAGAAAATTCTCAGCAAATTTCAAATTTTCTCAGCAAAAAACACCTTTTTTGACCAAAAAGCACCTTTACTCAGCCAAAACCGCATTTTTTTTCGCCAAAAAGTCGTGTTTTTATCTCAAGAGGTATTTTCATGAGCAAAAAGTGGGGGTTTCAGCAAACAGGTCACGCCGTCAGCGAAAAACCTGGTTTTGAGAGCCAAAATGGCCATTTTTCAGTTTTTTGGGCTAAAAAGCTTTTTTTCCCAGCAAAACAGTGTTTTGGACACCTAAAATGTGCTTTTCTCGTCCAAAACTTGCGTTTAGCAGTGAAAACGTCGTGTTTTGAGCAAAAGAAAATTCTCAGCAAATTTCCAATTTTCTCAGCAAAAAACACCTTTTTTGACCAAAAAGCACCTTTACTCAGCCAAAACCGCATTTTTTTTCGCCAAAAAGTCGTGTTTTTATCTCAAGAGGTATTTTCATGAGCAAAAAGTGGGGGTTTCAGAAAACAGGTCACGCCGTCAGCGAAAAACCTGGTTTTGAGAGCCAAAATGGCCATTTTTCAGTTTTTTGGGCTAAAAAGCTTTTTTTCCCAGCAAAACAGTGTTTTGGACACCTAAAATGTGCTTTTCTCGTCCAAAACTTGCGTTTAGCAGTGAAAACGTCGTGTTTTGAGCAAAAGAAAATTCTCAGCAAATTTCAAATTTTCTCAGCAAAAAACACCTTTTTTGACCAAAAAGCACCTTTACTCAGCCAAAACCGCATTTTTTTTCGCCAAAAAGTCGTGTTTTTATCTCAAGAGGTATTTTCATGAGCAAAAAGTGGGGGTTTCAGCAAACAGGTCACGCCGTCAGCGAAAAACCTGGTTTTGAGAGCCAAAATGGCCATTTTTCAGTTTTTTGGGCTAAAAAGCTTTTTTTCCCAGCAAAACAGTGTTTTGGACACCTAAAATGTGCTTTTCTCGTCCAAAACTTGCGTTTAGCAGTGAAAACGTCGTGTTTTGAGCAAAAGAAAATTCTCAGCAAATTTCAAATTTTCTCAGCAAAAAACACCTTTTTTGACCAAAAAGCACCTTTACTCAGCCAAAACCGCATTTTTTTTCGCCAAAAAGTCGTGTTTTTATCTCAAGAGGTATTTTCATGAGCAAAAAGTGGGGGTTTCAGAAAACAGGTCACGCCGTCAGCGAAAAACCTGGTTTTGAGAGCCAAAATGGCCATTTTTCAGTTTTTTGGGCTAAAAAGCTTTTTTTCCCAGCAAAACAGTGTTTTGGACACCTAAAATGTGCTTTTCTCGTCCAAAACTTGCGTTTAGCAGTGAAAACGTCGTGTTTTGAGCAAAAGAAAATTCTCAGCAAATTTCAAATTTTCTCAGCAAAAAACACCTTTTTTGACCAAAAAGCACCTTTACTCAGCCAAAACCGCATTTTTTTTCGCCAAAAAGTCGTGTTTTTATCTCAAGAGGTATTTTCATGAGCAAAAAGTGGGGGTTTCAGCAAACAGGTCACGCCGTCAGCGAAAAACCTGGTTTTGAGAGCCAAAATGGCCATTTTTTAGTTTTTTGGGCTAAAAAGCTTTTTTTCCCAGCAAAACAGTGTTTTGGACACCTAAAATGTGCTTTTCTCGTCCAAAACTTGCGTTTAGCAGTGAAAACGTCGTGTTTTGAGCAAAAGAAAATTCTCAGCAAATTTCAAATTTTCTCAGCAAAAAACACCTTTTTTGACCAAAAAGCACCTTTACTCAGCCAAAACCGCATTTTTTTTCGCCAAAAAGTCGTGTTTTTATCTCAAGAGGTATTTTCATGAGCAAAAAGTGGGGGTTTCAGCAAACAGGTCACGCCGTCAGCGAAAAACCTGGTTTTGACAGCCAAAATGGCCATTTTTCAGTTTTTTGGGCTAAAAAGCTTTTTTTCCCAGCAAAACAGTGTTTTGGACACCTAAAATGTGCTTTTCTCGTCCAAAACTTGCGTTTAGCAGTGAAAACGTCGTGTTTTGAGCAAAAGAAAATTCTCAGCAAATTTCAAATTTTCTCAGCAAAAAACACCTTTTTTGACCAAAAAGCACCTTTACTCAGCCAAAACCGCATTTTTTTTCGCCAAAAAGTCGTGTTTTTATCTCAAGAGGTATTTTCATGAGCAAAAAGTGGGGGTTTCAGCAAACAGGTCACGCCGTCAGCGAAAAACCTGGTTTTGAGAGCCAAAATGGCCATTTTTCAGTTTTTTGGGCTAAAAAGCTTTTTTTCCCAGCAAAACAGTGTTTTGGACACCTAAAATGTGCTTTTCTCGTCCAAAACTTGCGTTTAGCAGTGAAAACGTCGTGTTTTGAGCAAAAGAAAATTCTCAGCAAATTTCAAATTTTCTCAGCAAAAAACACCTTTTTTGACCAAAAAGCACCTTTACTCAGCCAAAACCGCATTTTTTTTCGCCAAAAAGTCGTGTTTTTATCTCAAGAGGTATTTTCATGAGCAAAAAGTGGGGGTTTCAGCAAACAGGTCACGCCGTCAGCGAAAAACCTGGTTTTGAGAGCCAAAATGGCCATTTTTCAGTTTTTTGGGCTAAAAAGCTTTTTTTCCCAGCAAAACAGTGTTTTGGACACCTAAAATGTGCTTTTCTCGTCCAAAACTTGCGTTTAGCAGTGAAAACGTCGTGTTTTGAGCAAAAGAAAATTCTCAGCAAATTTCAAATTTTCTCAGCAAAAAACACCTTTTTTGACCAAAAAGCACCTTTACTCAGCCAAAACCGCATTTTTTTTCGCCAAAAAGTCGTGTTTTTATCTCAAGAGGTATTTTCATGAGCAAAAAGTGGGGGTTTCAGCAAACAGGTCACGCCGTCAGCGAAAAACCTGGTTTTGAGAGCCAAAATGGCCATTTTTCAGTTTTTTGGGCTAAAAAGCTTTTTTTCCCAGCAAAACAGTGTTTTGGACACCTAAAATGTGCTTTTCTCGTCCAAAACTTGCGTTTAGCAGTGAAAACGTCGTGTTTTGAGCAAAAGAAAATTCTCAGCAAATTTCAAATTTTCTCAGCAAAAAACACCTTTTTTGACCAAAAAGCACCTTTACTCAGCCAAAACCGCATTTTTTTTTTGCCAAAAAGTCGTGTTTTTATCTCAAGAGGTATTTTCATGAGCAAAAAGTGGGGGTTTCAGCAAACCGGTCACGCCGTCAGCGAAAAACCTGGTTTTGAGAGCCAAAATGGCCATTTTTCAGTTTTTTGGGCTAAAAAGCTTTTTTTCCCAGCAAAACAGTGTTTTGGACACCTAAAATGTGCTTTTCTCGTCCAAAACTTGCGTTTAGCAGTGAAAACGTCGTGTTTTGAGCAAAAGAAAATTCTCTGCAAATTTCAAATTTTCTCAGCAAAAAACACCTTTTTTGACCAAAAAGCACCTTTACTCAGCCAAAACCGCATTTTATTTCGCCAAAAAGTCGTGTTTTTATCTCAAGAGGTATTTTCATGAGCAAAAAGTGGGGGTTTCAGCAAACAGGTCACGCCGTCAGCGAAAAACCTGGTTTTGAGAGCCAAAATGGCCATTTTTTAGTTTTTTGGGCTAAAAAGCTTTTTTTCCCAGCAAAACAGTGTTTTGGACACCTAAAATGTGCTTTTCTCGTCCAAAACTTGCGTTTAGCAGTGAAAACGTCGTGTTTTGAGCAAAAGAAAATTCTCAGCAAATTTCAAATTTTCTCAGCAAAAAACACCTTTTTTGACCAAAAAGCACCTTTACTCAGCCAAAACCGCATTTTTTTTCGCCAAAAAGTCGTGTTTTTATCTCAAGAGGTATTTTCATGAGCAAAAAGTGGGGTTTTCAGCAAACAGGTCACGCCGTCAGCGAAAAACCTGGTTTTGAGAGCCAAAATGGCCATTTTTTAGTTTTTTGGGCTAAAAAGCTTTTTTTCCCAGCAAAACAGTGTTTTGGACACCTAAAATGTGCTTTTCTCGTCCAAAACTTGCGTTTAGCAGTGAAAACGTCGTGTTTTGAGCAAAAGAAAATTCTCAGCAAATTTCAAATTTTCTCAGCAAAAAACACCTTTTTTGACCAAAAAGCACCTTTACTCAGCCAAAACCGCATTTTTTTTCGCCAAAAAGTCGTGTTTTTATCTCAAGAGGTATTTTCATGAGCAAAAAGTGGGGGTTTCAGCAAACAGGTCACGCCGTCAGCGAAAAACCTGGTTTTGAGAGCCAAAATGGCCATTTTTTAGTTTTTTGGGCTAAAAAGCTTTTTTTCCCAGCAAAACAGTGTTTTGGACACCTAAAATGTGCTTTTCTCGTCCAAAACTTGCGTTTAGCAGTGAAAACGTCGTGTTTTGAGCAAAAGAAAATTCTCAGCAAATTTCAAATTTTCTCAGCAAAAAACACCTTTTTTGACCAAAAAGCACCTTTACTCAGCCAAAACCGCATTTTTTTTTTGCCAAAAAGTCGTGTTTTTATCTCAAGAGGTATTTTCATGAGCAAAAAGTGGGGGTTTCAGCAAACCGGTCACGCCGTCAGCGAAAAACCTGGTTTTGAGAGCCAAAATGGCCATTTTTCAGTTTTTTGGGCTAAAAAGCTTTTTTTCCCAGCAAAACAGTGTTTTGGACACCTAAAATGTGCTTTTCTCGTCCAAAACTTGCGTTTAGCAGTGAAAACGTCGTGTTTTGAGCAAAAGAAAATTCTCTGCAAATTTCAAATTTTCTCAGCAAAAAACACCTTTTTTGACCAAAAAGCACCTTTACTCAGCCAAAACCGCATTTTATTTCGCCAAAAAGTCGTGTTTTTATCTCAAGAGGTATTTTCATGAGCAAAAAGTGGGGGTTTCAGCAAACAGGTCACGCCGTCAGCGAAAAACCTGGTTTTGAGAGCCAAAATGGCCATTTTTTAGTTTTTTGGGCTAAAAAGCTTTTTTTCCCAGCAAAACAGTGTTTTGGACACCTAAAATGTGCTTTTCTCGTCCAAAACTTGCGTTTAGCAGTGAAAACGTCGTGTTTTGAGCAAAAGAAAATTCTCAGCAAATTTCAAATTTTCTCAGCAAAAAACACCTTTTTTGACCAAAAAGCACCTTTACTCAGCCAAAACCGCATTTTTTTTCGCCAAAAAGTCGTGTTTTTATCTCAAGAGGTATTTTCATGAGCAAAAAGTGGGGTTTTCAGCAAACAGGTCACGCCGTCAGCGAAAAACCTGGTTTTGAGAGCCAAAATGGCCATTTTTTAGTTTTTTGGGCTAAAAAGCTTTTTTTCCCAGCAAAACAGTGTTTTGGACACCTAAAATGTGCTTTTCTCGTCCAAAACTTGCGTTTAGCAGTGAAAACGTCGTGTTTTGAGCAAAAGAAAATTCTCAGCAAATTTCAAATTTTCTCAGCAAAAAACACCTTTTTTGACCAAAAAGCACCTTTACTCAGCCAAAACCGCATTTTTTTTCGCCAAAAAGTCGTGTTTTTATCTCAAGAGGTATTTTCATGAGCAAAAAGTGGGGGTTTCAGCAAACAGGTCACGCCGTCAGCGAAAAACCTGGTTTTGAGAGCCAAAATGGCCATTTTTTAGTTTTTTGGGCTAAAAAGCTTTTTTTCCCAGCAAAACAGTGTTTTGGACACCTAAAATGTGCTTTTCTCGTCCAAAACTTGCGTTTAGCAGTGAAAACGTCGTGTTTTGAGCAAAAGAAAATTCTCAGCAAATTTCAAATTTTCTCAGCAAAAAACACCTTTTTTGACCAAAAAGCACCTTTACTCAGCCAAAACCGCATTTTTTTTTTGCCAAAAAGTCGTGTTTTTATCTCAAGAGGTATTTTCATGAGCAAAAAGTGGGGGTTTCAGCAAACCGGTCACGCCGTCAGCGAAAAACCTGGTTTTGAGAGCCAAAATGGCCATTTTTCAGTTTTTTGGGCTAAAAAGCTTTTTTTCCCAGCAAAACAGTGTTTAGGACACCTAAAATGTGCTTTTCTCGTCCAAAACTTGCGTTTAGCAGCGAAAACGTCGTGTTTTGAGCAAAAGAAAATTCTCAGCAAATTTCAAATTTTCTCAGCAAAAAACACCTTTTTTGACCAAAAAGCACCTTTACTCAGCCAAAACCGCATTTTTTTTTTGCCAAAAAGTCGTGTTTTTATCTCAAGAGGTATTTTCATGAGCAAAAAGTGGGGGTTTCAGCAAACCGGTCACGCCGTCAGCGAAAAACCTGGTTTTGAGAGCCAAAATGGCCATTTTTCAGTTTTTTGGGCTAAAAAGCTTTTTTTCCCAGCAAAACAGTGTTTTGGACACCTAAAATGTGCTTTTCTCGTCCAAAACTTGCGTTTAGCAGTGAAAACGTCGTGTTTTGAGCAAAAGAAAATTCTCAGCAAATTTCAAATTTTCTCAGCAAAAAACACCTTTTTTGACCAAAAAGCACCTTTACTCAGCCAAAACCGCATTTTTTTTCGCCAAAAAGTCGTGTTTTTATCTCAAGAGGTATTTTCATGAGCAAAAAGTGGGGGTTTCAGAAAACAGGTCACGCCGTCAGCGAAAAACCTGGTTTTGAGAGCCAAAATGGCCATTTTTCAGTTTTTTGGGCTAAAAAGCTTTTTTTCCCAGCAAAACAGTGTTTTGGACACCTAAAATGTGCTTTTCTCGTCCAAAACTTGCGTTTAGCAGTGAAAACGTCGTGTTTTGAGCAAAAGAAAATTCTCAGCAAATTTCAAATTTTCTCAGCAAAAAACACCTTTTTTGACCAAAAAGCACCTTTACTCAGCCAAAACCGCATTTTTTTTCGCCAAAAAGTCGTGTTTTTATCTCAAGAGGTATTTTCATGAGCAAAAAGTGGGGGTTTCAGCAAACAGGTCACGCCGTCAGCGAAAAACCTGGTTTTGAGAGCCAAAATGGCCATTTTTCAGTTTTTTGGGCTAAAAAGCTTTTTTCCCCAGCAAAACAGTGTTTTGGACACCTAAAATGTGCTTTTCTCGTCCAAAACTTGCGTTTAGCAGTGAAAACGTCGTGTTTTGAGCAAAAGAAAATTCTCAGCAAATTTCAAATTTTCTCAGCAAAAAACACCTTTTTTGACCAAAAAGCACCTTTACTCAGCCAAAACCGCATTTTTTTTCGCCAAAAAGTCGTGTTTTTATCTCAAGAGGTATTTTCATGAGCAAAAAGTGGGGGTTTCAGCAAACAGGTCACGCCGTCAGCGAAAAACCTGGTTTTGAGAGCCAAAATGGCCATTTTTCAGTTTTTTCGGCTAAAAAGCTTTTTTCCCCAGCAAAACAGTGTTTTGGACACCTAAAATGTGCTTTTCTCGTCCAAAACTTGCGTTTAGCAGTGAAAACGTCGTGTTTTGAGCAAAAGAAAATTCTCAGCAAATTTCAAATTTTCTCAGCAAAAAACACCTTTTTTGACCAAAAAGCACCTTTACTCAGCCAAAACCGCATTTTTTTTCGCCAAAAAGTCGTGTTTTTATCTCAAGAGGTATTTTCATGAGCAAAAAGTGGGGGTTTCAGCAAACAGGTCACGCCGTCAGCGAAAAACCTGGTTTTGAGAGCCAAAATGGCCATTTTTCAGTTTTTTGGGCTAAAAAGCTTTTTTTTCCCCAGCAAAACAGTGTTTTGGACACCTAAAATGTGCTTTTCTCGTCCAAAACTTGCGTTTAGCAGTGAAAACGTCGTGTTTTGAGCAAAAGAAAATTCTCAGCAAATTTCAAATTTTCTCAGCAAAAAACACCTTTTTTGACCAAAAAGCACCTTTACTCAGCCAAAACCGCATTTTTTTTCGCCAAAAAGTCGTGTTTTTATCTCAAGAGGTATTTTCATGAGCAAAAAGTGGGGGTTTCAGCAAACAGGTCACGCCGTCAGCGAAAAACCTGGTTTTGAGAGCCAAAATGGCCATTTTTTAGTTTTTTGGGCTAAAAAGCTTTTTTTCCAAGCAAAACAGTGTTTTGGACACCTAAAATGTGCTTTTCTCGTCCAAAACTTGCGTTTAGCAGTGAAAACGTCGTGTTTTGAGCAAAAGAAAATTCTCAGCAAATTTCAAATTTTCTCAGCAAAAAACACCTTTTTTGACCAAAAAGCACCTTTACTCAGCCAAAACCGCATTTTTTTTCGCCAAAAAGTCGTGTTTTTATCTCAAGAGGTATTTTCATGAGCAAAAAGTGGGGGTTTCAGCAAACAGGTCACGCCGTCAGCGAAAAACCTGGTTTTGACAGCCAAAATGGCCATTTTTCAGTTTTTTGGGCTAAAAAGCTTTTTTTCCCAGCAAAACAGTGTTTTGGACACCTAAAATGTGCTTTTCTCGTCCAAAACTTGCGTTTAGCAGTGAAAACGTCGTGTTTTGAGCAAAAGAAAATTCTCAGCAAATTTCAAATTTTCTCAGCAAAAAACACCTTTTTTGACCAAAAAGCACCTTTACTCAGCCAAAACCGCATTTTTTTTCGCCAAAAAGTCGTGTTTTTATCTCAAGAGGTATTTTCATGAGCAAAAAGTGGGGGTTTCAGCAAACAGGTCACGCCGTCAGCGAAAAACCTGGTTTTGAGAGCCAAAATGGCCATTTTTCAGTTTTTTGGGCTAAAAAGCTTTTTTTCCCAGCAAAACAGTGTTTTGGACACCTAAAATGTGCTTTTCTCGTCCAAAACTTGCGTTTAGCAGTGAAAACGTCGTGTTTTGAGCAAAAGAAAATTCTCAGCAAATTTCAAATTTTCTCAGCAAAAAACACCTTTTTTGACCACAAAGCACCTTTACTCAGCCAAAACCGCATTTTTTTTCGCCAAAAAGTCGTGTTTTTATCTCAAGAGGTATTTTCATGAGCAAAAAGTGGGGGTTTCAGCAAACAGGTCACGCCGTCAGCGAAAAACCTGGTTTTGAGAGCCAAAATGGCCATTTTTCAGTTTTTTGGGCTAAAAAGCTTTTTTTCCCAGCAAAACAGTGTTTTGGACACCTAAAATGTGCTTTTCTCGTCCAAAACTTGCGTTTAGCAGTGAAAACGTCGTGTTTTGAGCAAAAGAAAATTCTCAGCAAATTTCAAATTTTCTCAGCAAAAAACACCTTTTTTGACCAAAAAGCACCTTTACTCAGCCAAAACCGCATTTTTTTTCGCCAAAAAGTCGTGTTTTTATCTCAAGAGGTATTTTCATGAGCAAAAAGTGGGGGTTTCAGCAAACAGGTCACGCCGTCAGCGAAAAACCTGGTTTTGAGAGCCAAAATGGCCATTTTTCAGTTTTTTGGGCTAAAAAGCTTTTTTTCCCAGCAAAACAGTGTTTTGGACACCTAAAATGTGCTTTTCTCGTCCAAAACTTGCGTTTAGCAGTGAAAACGTCGTGTTTTGAGCAAAAGAAAATTCTCAGCAAATTTCAAATTTTCTCAGCAAAAAACACCTTTTTTGACCAAAAAGCACCTTTACTCAGCCAAAACCGCATTTTTTTTCGCCAAAAAGTCGTGTTTTTATCTCAAGAGGTATTTTCATGAGCAAAAAGTGGGGGTTTCAGCAAACAGGTCACGCCGTCAGCGAAAAACCTGGTTTTGAGAGCCAAAATGGCCATTTTTCAGTTTTTTGGGCTAAAAAGCTTTTTTTCCCAGCAAAACAGTGTTTTGGACACCTAAAATGTGCTTTTCTCGTCCAAAACTTGCGTTTAGCAGTGAAAACGTCGTGTTTTGAGCAAAAGAAAATTCTCAGCAAATTTCAAATTTTCTCAGCAAAAAACACCTTTTTTGACCAAAAAGCACCTTTACTCAGCCAAAACCGCATTTTTTTTCGCCAAAAAGTCGTGTTTTTATCTCAAGAGGTATTTTCATGAGCAAAAAGTGGGGGTTTCAGCAAACAGGTCACGCCGTCAGCGAAAAACCTGGTTTTGAGAGCCAAAATGGCCATTTTTCAGTTTTTTGGGCTAAAAAGCTTTTTTTCCCAGCAAAACAGTGTTTTGGACACCTAAAATGTGCTTTTCTCGTCCAAAACTTGCGTTTAGCAGTGAAAACGTCGTGTTTTGAGCAAAAGAAAATTCTCAGCAAATTTCAAATTTTCTCAGCAAAAAACACCTTTTTTGACCAAAAAGCACCTTTACTCAGCCAAAACCGCATTTTTTTTCGCCAAAAAGTCGTGTTTTTATCTCAAGAGGTATTTTCATGAGCAAAAAGTGGGGGTTTCAGCAAACAGGTCACGCCGTCAGCGAAAAACCTGGTTTTGAGAGCCAAAATGGCCATTTTTCAGTTTTTTGGGCTAAAAAGCTTTTTTTCCCAGCAAAACAGTGTTTTGGACACCTAAAATGTGCTTTTCTCGTCCAAAACTTGCGTTTAGCAGTGAAAACGTCGTGTTTTGAGCAAAAGAAAATTCTCAGCAAATTTCAAATTTTCTCAGCAAAAAACACCTTTTTTGACCAAAAAGCACCTTTACTCAGCCAAAACCGCATTTTTTTTCGCCAAAAAGTCGTGTTTTTATCTCAAGAGGTATTTTCATGAGCAAAAAGTGGGGGTTTCAGCAAACAGGTCACGCCGTCAGCGAAAAACCTGGTTTTGAGAGCCAAAATGGCCATTTTTCAGTTTTTTGGGCTAAAAAGCTTTTTTTCCCAGCAAAACAGTGTTTTGGACACCTAAAATGTGCTTTTCTCGTCCAAAACTTGCGTTTAGCAGTGAAAACGTCGTGTTTTGAGCAAAAGAAAATTCTCAGCAAATTTCAAATTTTCTCAGCAAAAAACACCTTTTTTGACCAAAAAGCACCTTTACTCAGCCAAAACCGCATTTTTTTTCGCCAAAAAGTCGTGTTTTTATCTCAAGAGGTATTTTCATGAGCAAAAAGTGGGGGTTTCAGCAAACAGGTCACGCCGTCAGCGAAAAACCTGGTTTTGAGAGCCAAAATGGCCATTTTTCAGTTTTTTGGGCTAAAAAGCTTTTTTTCCCAGCAAAACAGTGTTTTGGACACCTAAAATGTGCTTTTCTCGTCCAAAACTTGCGTTTAGCAGTGAAAACGTCGTGTTTTGAGCAAAAGAAAATTCTCAGCAAATTTCAAATTTTCTCAGCAAAAAACACCTTTTTTGACCAAAAAGCACCTTTACTCAGCCAAAACCGCATTTTTTTTCGCCAAAAAGTCGTGTTTTTATCTCAAGAGGTATTTTCATGAGCAAAAAGTGGGGGTTTCAGCAAACAGGTCACGCCGTCAGCGAAAAACCTGGTTTTGAGAGCCAAAATGGCCATTTTTCAGTTTTTTGGGCTAAAAAGCTTTTTTTCCCAGCAAAACAGTGTTTTGGACACCTAAAATGTGCTTTTCTCGTCCAAAACTTGCGTTTAGCAGTGAAAACGTCGTGTTTTGAGCAAAAGAAAATTCTCAGCAAATTTCAAATTTTCTCAGCAAAAAACACCTTTTTTGACCAAAAAGCACCTTTACTCAGCCAAAACCGCATTTTTTTTCGCCAAAAAGTCGTGTTTTTATCTCAAGAGGTATTTTCATGAGCAAAAAGTGGGGGTTTCAGCAAACAGGTCACGCCGTCAGCGAAAAACCTGGTTTTGAGAGCCAAAATGGCCATTTTTCAGTTTTTTGGGCTAAAAAGCTTTTTTTCCCAGCAAAACAGTGTTTTGGACACCTAAAATGTGCTTTTCTCGTCCAAAACTTGCGTTTAGCAGTGAAAACGTCGTGTTTTGAGCAAAAGAAAATTCTCAGCAAATTTCAAATTTTCTCAGCAAAAAACACCTTTTTTGACCAAAAAGCACCTTTACTCAGCCAAAACCGCATTTTTTTTCGCCAAAAAGTCGTGTTTTTATCTCAAGAGGTATTTTCATGAGCAAAAAGTGGGGGTTTCAGCAAACAGGTCACGCCGTCAGCGAAAAACCTGGTTTTGAGAGCCAAAATGGCCATTTTTCAGTTTTTTGGGCTAAAAAGCTTTTTTTCCCAGCAAAACAGTGTTTTGGACACCTAAAATGTGCTTTTCTCGTCCAAAACTTGCGTTTAGCAGTGAAAACGTCGTGTTTTGAGCAAAAGAAAATTCTCAGCAAATTTCAAATTTTCTCAGCAAAAAACACCTTTTTTGACCAAAAAGCACCTTTACTCAGCCAAAACCGCATTTTTTTTCGCCAAAAAGTCGTGTTTTTATCTCAAGAGGTATTTTCATGAGCAAAAAGTGGGGGTTTCAGCAAACAGGTCACGCCGTCAGCGAAAAACCTGGTTTTGAGAGCCAAAATGGCCATTTTTCAGTTTTTTGGGCTAAAAAGCTTTTTTTCCCAGCAAAACAGTGTTTTGGACACCTAAAATGTGCTTTTCTCGTCCAAAACTTGCGTTTAGCAGTGAAAACGTCGTGTTTTGAGCAAAAGAAAATTCTCAGCAAATTTCAAATTTTCTCAGCAAAAAACACCTTTTTTGACCAAAAAGCACCTTTACTCAGCCAAAACCGCATTTTTTTTCGCCAAAAAGTCGTGTTTTTATCTCAAGAGGTATTTTCATGAGCAAAAAGTGGGGGTTTCAGCAAACAGGTCACGCCGTCAGCGAAAAACCTGGTTTTGAGAGCCAAAATGGCCATTTTTCAGTTTTTTGGGCTAAAAAGCTTTTTTTCCCAGCAAAACAGTGTTTTGGACACCTAAAATGTGCTTTTCTCGTCCAAAACTTGCGTTTAGCAGTGAAAACGTCGTGTTTTGAGCAAAAGAAAATTCTCAGCAAATTTCAAATTTTCTCAGCAAAAAACACCTTTTTTGACCAAAAAGCACCTTTACTCAGCCAAAACCGCATTTTTTTTCGCCAAAAAGTCGTGTTTTTATCTCAAGAGGTATTTTCATGAGCAAAAAGTGGGGGTTTCAGCAAACAGGTCACGCCGTCAGCGAAAAACCTGGTTTTGAGAGCCAAAATGGCCATTTTTCAGTTTTTTGGGCTAAAAAGCTTTTTTTCCCAGCAAAACAGTGTTTTGGACACCTAAAATGTGCTTTTCTCGTCCAAAACTTGCGTTTAGCAGTGAAAACGTCGTGTTTTGAGCAAAAGAAAATTCTCAGCAAATTTCAAATTTTCTCAGCAAAAAACACCTTTTTTGACCAAAAAGCACCTTTACTCAGCCAAAACCGCATTTTTTTTCGCCAAAAAGTCGTGTTTTTATCTCAAGAGGTATTTTCATGAGCAAAAAGTGGGGGTTTCAGCAAACAGGTCACGCCGTCAGCGAAAAACCTGGTTTTGAGAGCCAAAATGGCCATTTTTCAGTTTTTTGGGCTAAAAAGCTTTTTTTCCCAGCAAAACAGTGTTTTGGACACCTAAAATGTGCTTTTCTCGTCCAAAACGTGCGTTTAGCAGTGAAAACGTCGTGTTTTGAGCAAAAGAAAATTCTCAGCAAATTTCAAATTTTCTCAGCAAAAAACACCTTTTTTGACCAAAAAGCACCTTTACTCAGCCAAAACCGCATTTTTTTTCGCCAAAAAGTCGTGTTTTTATCTCAAGAGGTATTTTCATGAGCAAAAAGTGGGGGTTTCAGCAAACAGGTCGCGCCGTCAGCGAAAAACCTGGTTTTGAGAGCCAAAATGGCCATTTTTCAGTTTTTTGGGCTAAAAAGCTTTTTTTCCCAGCAAAACAGTGTTTTGGACACCTAAAATGTGCTTTTCTCGTCCAAAACTTGCGTTTAGCAGTGAAAACGTCGTGTTTTGAGCAAAAGAAAATTCTCAGCAAATTTCAAATTTTCTCAGCAAAAAACACCTTTTTTGACCAAAAAGCACCTTTACTCAGCCAAAACCGCATTTTTTTTCGCCAAAAAGTCGTGTTTTTATCTCAAGAGGTATTTTCATGAGCAAAAAGTGGGGGTTTCAGCAAACAGGTCACGCCGTCAGCGAAAAACCTGGTTTTGAGAGCCAAAATGGCCATTTTTCAGTTTTTTGGGCTAAAAAGCTTTTTTTCCCAGCAAAACAGTGTTTTGGACACCTAAAATGTGCTTTTCTCGTCCAAAACTTGCGTTTAGCAGTGAAAACGTCGTGTTTTGAGCAAAAGAAAATTCTCAGCAAATTTCAAATTTTCTCAGCAAAAAACACCTTTTTTGACCAAAAAGCACCTTTACTCAGCCAAAACCGCATTTTTTTTCGCCAAAAAGTCGTGTTTTTATCTCAAGAGGTATTTTCATGAGCAAAAAGTGGGGGTTTCAGCAAACAGGTCACGCCGTCAGCGAAAAACCTGGTTTTGAGAGCCAAAATGGCCATTTTTCAGTTTTTTGGGCTAAAAAGCTTTTTTTCCCAGCAAAACAGTGTTTTGGACACCTAAAATGTGCTTTTCTCGTCCAAAACTTGCGTTTAGCAGTGAAAACGTCGTGTTTTGAGCAAAAGAAAATTCTCAGCAAATTTCAAATTTTCTCAGCAAAAAACACCTTTTTTGACCAAAAAGCACCTTTACTCAGCCAAAACCGCATTTTTTTTCGCCAAAAAGTCGTGTTTTTATCTCAAGAGGTATTTTCATGAGCAAAAAGTGGGGGTTTCAGCAAACAGGTCACGCCGTCAGCGAAAAACCTGGTTTTGAGAGCCAAAATGGCCATTTTTCAGTTTTTTGGGCTAAAAAGCTTTTTTTCCCAGCAAAACAGTGTTTTGGACACCTAAAATGTGCTTTTCTCGTCCAAAACTTGCGTTTAGCAGTGAAAACGTCGTGTTTTGAGCAAAAGAAAATTCTCAGCAAATTTCAAATTTTCTCAGCAAAAAACACCTTTTTTGACCAAAAAGCACCTTTACTCAGCCAAAACCGCATTTTTTTTCGCCAAAAAGTCGTGTTTTTATCTCAAGAGGTATTTTCATGAGCAAAAAGTGGGGGTTTCAGCAAACAGGTCACGCCGTCAGCGAAAAACCTGGTTTTGAGAGCCAAAATGGCCATTTTTCAGTTTTTTGGGCTAAAAAGCTTTTTTTCCCAGCAAAACAGTGTTTTGGACACCTAAAATGTGCTTTTCTCGTCCAAAACTTGCGTTTAGCAGTGAAAACGTCGTGTTTTGAGCAAAAGAAAATTCTCAGCAAATTTCAAATTTTCTCAGCAAAAAACACCTTTTTTGACCAAAAAGCACCTTTACTCAGCCAAAACCGCATTTTTTTTCGCCAAAAAGTCGTGTTTTTATCTCAAGAGGTATTTTCATGAGCAAAAAGTGGGGGTTTCAGCAAACAGGTCACGCCGTCAGCGAAAAACCTGGTTTTGAGAGCCAAAATGGCCATTTTTCAGTTTTTTGGGCTAAAAAGCTTTTTTTCCCAGCAAAACAGTGTTTTGGACACCTAAAATGTGCTTTTCTCGTCCAAAACTTGCGTTTAGCAGTGAAAACGTCGTGTTTTGAGCAAAAGAAAATTCTCAGCAAATTTCAAATTTTCTCAGCAAAAAACACCTTTTTTGACCAAAAAGCACCTTTACTCAGCCAAAACCGCATTTTTTTTCGCCAAAAAGTCGTGTTTTTATCTCAAGAGGTATTTTCATGAGCAAAAAGTGGGGGTTTCAGCAAACAGGTCACGCCGTCAGCGAAAAACCTGGTTTTGAGAGCCAAAATGGCCATTTTTCAGTTTTTTGGGCTAAAAAGCTTTTTTTCCCAGCAAAACAGTGTTTTGGACACCTAAAATGTGCTTTTCTCGTCCAAAACTTGCGTTTAGCAGTGAAAACGTCGTGTTTTGAGCAAAAGAAAATTCTCAGCAAATTTCAAATTTTCTCAGCAAAAAACACCTTTTTTGACCAAAAAGCACCTTTACTCAGCCAAAACCGCATTTTTTTTCGCCAAAAAGTCGTGTTTTTATCTCAAGAGGTATTTTCATGAGCAAAAAGTGGGGGTTTCAGCAAACAGGTCACGCCGTCAGCGAAAAACCTGGTTTTGAGAGCCAAAATGGCCATTTTTCAGTTTTTTGGGCTAAAAAGCTTTTTTTCCCAGCAAAACAGTGTTTTGGACACCTAAAATGTGCTTTTCTCGTCCAAAACTTGCGTTTAGCAGTGAAAACGTCGTGTTTTGAGCAAAAGAAAATTCTCAGCAAATTTCAAATTTTCTCAGCAAAAAACACCTTTTTTGACCAAAAAGCACCTTTACTCAGCCAAAACCGCATTTTTTTTCGCCAAAAAGTCGTGTTTTTATCTCAAGAGGTATTTTCATGAGCAAAAAGTGGGGGTTTCAGCAAACAGGTCACGCCGTCAGCGAAAAACCTGGTTTTGAGAGCCAAAATGGCCATTTTTCAGTTTTTTGGGCTAAAAAGCTTTTTTTCCCAGCAAAACAGTGTTTTGGACACCTAAAATGTGCTTTTCTCGTCCAAAACTTGCGTTTAGCAGTGAAAACGTCGTGTTTTGAGCAAAAGAAAATTCTCAGCAAATTTCAAATTTTCTCAGCAAAAAACACCTTTTTTGACCAAAAAGCACCTTTACTCAGCCAAAACCGCATTTTTTTTCGCCAAAAAGTCGTGTTTTTATCTCAAGAGGTATTTTCATGAGCAAAAAGTGGGGGTTTCAGCAAACAGGTCACGCCGTCAGCGAAAAACCTGGTTTTGAGAGCCAAAATGGCCATTTTTCAGTTTTTTGGGCTAAAAAGCTTTTTTTCCCAGCAAAACAGTGTTTTGGACACCTAAAATGTGCTTTTCTCGTCCAAAACTTGCGTTTAGCAGTGAAAACGTCGTGTTTTGAGCAAAAGAAAATTCTCAGCAAATTTCAAATTTTCTCAGCAAAAAACACCTTTTTTGACCAAAAAGCACCTTTACTCAGCCAAAACCGCATTTTTTTTCGCCAAAAAGTCGTGTTTTTATCTCAAGAGGTATTTTCATGAGCAAAAAGTGGGGGTTTCAGCAAACAGGTCACGCCGTCAGCGAAAAACCTGGTTTTGAGAGCCAAAATGGCCATTTTTCAGTTTTTTGGGCTAAAAAGCTTTTTTTCCCAGCAAAACAGTGTTTTGGACACCTAAAATGTGCTTTTCTCGTCCAAAACTTGCGTTTAGCAGTGAAAACGTCGTGTTTTGAGCAAAAGAAAATTCTCAGCAAATTTCAAATTTTCTCAGCAAAAAACACCTTTTTTGACCAAAAAGCACCTTTACTCAGCCAAAACCGCATTTTTTTTCGCCAGAAAGTCGTGTTTTTATCTCAAGAGGTATTTTCATGAGCAAAAAGTGGGGGTTTCAGCAAACAAGTCACGCCGTCAGCGAAAAACCTGGTTTTGAGAGCCAAAATGGCCATTTTTCAGTTTTTTGGGCTAAAAAGCTTTTTTCCCCAGCAAAACAGTGTTTTGGACACCTAAAATGTGCTTTTCTCGTCCAAAACTTGCGTTTAGCAGTGAAAACGTCGTGTTTTGAGCAAAAGAAAATTCTCAGCAAATTTCAAATTTTCTCAGCAAAAAACACCTTTTTTGACCAAAAAGCACCTTTACTCAGCCAAAACCGCATTTTTTTTCGCCAAAAAGTCGTGTTTTTATCTCAAGAGGTATTTTCATGAGCAAAAAGTGGGGGTTTCAGCAAACAGGTCACGCCGTCAGCGAAAAACCTGGTTTTGAGAGCCAAAATGGCCATTTTTCAGTTTTTTGGGCTAAAAAGCTTTTTTCCCCAGCAAAACAGTGTTTTGGACACCTAAAATGTGCTTTTCTCGTCCAAAACTTGCGTTTAGCAGTGAAAACGTCGTGTTTTGAGCAAAAGAAAATTCTCAGCAAATTTCAAATTTTCTCAGCAAAAAACACCTTTTTTGACCAAAAAGCACCTTTACTCAGCCAAAACCGCATTTTTTTTCGCCAAAAAGTCGTGTTTTTATCTCAAGAGGTATTTTCATGAGCAAAAAGTGGGGGTTTCAGCAAACAGGTCACGCCGTCAGCGAAAAACCTGGTTTTGAGAGCCAAAATGGCCATTTTTCAGTTTTTTGGGCTAAAAAGCTTTTTTTCCCAGCAAAACAGTGTTTTGGACACCTAAAATGTGCTTTTCTCGTCCAAAACTTGCGTTTAGCAGTGAAAACGTCGTGTTTTGAGCAAAAGAAAATTCTCAGCAAATTTCAAATTTTCTCAGCAAAAAACACCTTTTTTGACCAAAAAGCACCTTTACTCAGCCAAAACCGCATTTTTTTTCGCCAAAAAGTCGTGTTTTTATCTCAAGAGGTATTTTCATGAGCAAAAAGTGGGGGTTTCAGCAAACAGGTCACGCCGGCAGCGAAAAACCTGGTTTTGAGAGCCAAAATGGCCATTTTTCAGTTTTTTGGGCTAAAAAGCTTTTTTTCCCAGCAAAACAGTGTTTTGGACACCTAAAATGTGCTTTTCTCGTCCAAAACTTGCGTTTAGCAGTGAAAACGTCGTGTTTTGAGCAAAAGAAAATTCTCAGCAAATTTCAAATTTTCTCAGCAAAAAACACCTTTTTTGACCAAAAAGCACCTTTACTCAGCCAAAACCGCATTTTTTTTCGCCAAAAAGTCGTGTTTTTATCTCAAGAGGTATTTTCATGAGCAAAAAGTGGGGGTTTCAGCAAACAGGTCACGCCGTCAGCGAAAAACCTGGTTTTGAGAGCCAAAATGGCCATTTTTCAGTTTTTTGGGCTAAAAAGCTTTTTTTCCCAGCAAAACAGTGTTTTGGACACCTAAAATGTGCTTTTCTCGTCCAAAACTTGCGTTTAGCAGTGAAAACGTCGTGTTTTGAGCAAAAGAAAATTCTCAGCAAATTTCAAATTTTCTCAGCAAAAAACACCTTTTTTGACCAAAAAGCACCTTTACTCAGCCAAAACCGCATTTTTTTTCGCCAAAAAGTCGTGTTTTTATCTCAAGAGGTATTTTCATGAGCAAAAAGTGGGGGTTTCAGCAAACAGGTCACGCCGTCAGCGAAAAACCTGGTTTTGAGAGCCAAAATGGCCATTTTTCAGTTTTTTGGGCTAAAAAGCTTTTTTCCCCAGCAAAACAGTGTTTTGGACACCTAAAATGTGCTTTTCTCGTCCAAAACTTGCGTTTAGCAGTGAAAACGTCGTGTTTTGAGCAAAAGAAAATTCTCAGCAAATTTCAAATTTTCTCAGCAAAAAACACCTTTTTTGACCAAAAAGCACCTTTACTCAGCCAAAACCGCATTTTTTTTCGCCAAAAAGTCGTGTTTTTATCTCAAGAGGTATTTTCATGAGCAAAAAGTGGGGGTTTCAGCAAACAGGTCACGCCGTCAGCGAAAAACCTGGTTTTGAGAGCCAAAATGGCCATTTTTCAGTTTTTTGGGCTAAAAAGCTTTTTTCCCCAGCAAAACAGTGTTTTGGACACCTAAAATGTGCTTTTCTCGTCCAAAACTTGCGTTTAGCAGTGAAAACGTCGTGTTTTGAGCAAAAGAAAATTCTCAGCAAATTTCAAATTTTCTCAGCAAAAAACACCTTTTTTGACCAAAAAGCACCTTTACTCAGCCAAAACCGCATTTTTTTTCGCCAAAAAGTCGTGTTTTTATCTCAAGAGGTATTTTCATGAGCAAAAAGTGGGGGTTTCAGCAAACAGGTCACGCCGTCAGCGAAAAACCTGGTTTTGAGAGCCAAAATGGCCATTTTTCAGTTTTTTGGGCTAAAAAGCTTTTTTCCCCAGCAAAACAGTGTTTTGGACACCTAAAATGTGCTTTTCTCGTCCAAAACTTGCGTTTAGCAGTGAAAACGTCGTGTTTTGAGCAAAAGAAAATTCTCAGCAAATTTCAAATTTTCTCAGCAAAAAACACCTTTTTTGACCAAAAAGCACCTTTACTCAGCCAAAACCGCATTTTTTTTCGCCAAAAAGTCGTGTTTTTATCTCAAGAGGTATTTTCATGAGCAAAAAGTGGGGGTTTCAGCAAACAGGTCACGCCGTCAGCGAAAAACCTGGTTTTGAGAGCCAAAATGGCCATTTTTCAGTTTTTTGGGCTAAAAAGCTTTTTTTCCCAGCAAAACAGTGTTTTGGACACCTAAAATGTGCTTTTCTCGTCCAAAACTTGCGTTTAGCAGTGAAAACGTCGTGTTTTGAGCAAAAGAAAATTCTCAGCAAATTTCAAATTTTCTCAGCAAAAAACACCTTTTTTGACCAAAAAGCACCTTTACTCAGCCAAAACCGCATTTTTTTTCGCCAAAAAGTCGTGTTTTTATCTCAAGAGGTATTTTCATGAGCAAAAAGTGGGGGTTTCAGCAAACAGGTCACGCCGTCAGCGAAAAACCTGGTTTTGAGAGCCAAAATGGCCATTTTTCAGTTTTTTGGGCTAAAAAGCTTTTTTTCCCAGCAAAACAGTGTTTTGGACACCTAAAATGTGCTTTTCTCGTCCAAAACTTGCGTTTAGCAGTGAAAACGTCGTGTTTTGAGCAAAAGAAAATTCTCAGCAAATTTCAAATTTTCTCAGCAAAAAACACCTTTTTTGACCAAAAAGCACCTTTACTCAGCCAAAACCGCATTTTTTTTCGCCAAAAAGTCGTGTTTTTATCTCAAGAGGTATTTTCATGAGCAAAAAGTGGGGGTTTCAGCAAACAGGTCACGCCGTCAGCGAAAAACCTGGTTTTGAGAGCCAAAATGGCCATTTTTCAGTTTTTTGGGCTAAAAAGCTTTTTTTCCCAGCAAAACAGTGTTTTGGACACCTAAAATGTGCTTTTCTCGTCCAAAACTTGCGTTTAGCAGTGAAAACGTCGTGTTTTGAGCAAAAGAAAATTCTCAGCAAATTTCAAATTTTCTCAGCAAAAAACACCTTTTTTGACCAAAAAGCACCTTTACTCAGCCAAAACCGCATTTTTTTTCGCCAAAAAGTCGTGTTTTTATCTCAAGAGGTATTTTCATGAGCAAAAAGTGGGGGTTTCAGCAAACAGGTCACGCCGTCAGCGAAAAACCTGGTTTTGAGAGCCAAAATGGCCATTTTTCAGTTTTTTGGGCTAAAAAGGTTTTTTTCCCAGCAAAACAGTGTTTTGGACACCTAAAATGTGCTTTTCTCGTCCAAAACTTGCGTTTAGCAGTGAAAACGTCGTGTTTTGAGCAAAAGAAAATTCTCAGCAAATTTCAAATTTTCTCAGCAAAAAACACCTTTTTTGACCAAAAAGCACCTTTACTCAGCCAAAACCGCATTTTTTTTCGCCAAAAAGTCGTGTTTTTATCTCAAGAGGTATTTTCATGAGCAAAAAGTGGGGGTTTCAGCAAACAGGTCACGCCGTCAGCGAAAAACCTGGTTTTGAGAGCCAAAATGGCCATTTTTCAGTTTTTTGGGCTAAAAAGCTTTTTTTCCCAGCAAAACAGTGTTTTGGACACCTAAAATGTGCTTTTCTCGTCCAAAACTTGCGTTTAGCAGTGAAAACGTCGTGTTTTGAGCAAAAGAAAATTCTCAGCAAATTTCAAATTTTCTCAGCAAAAAAACACCTTTTTTGACCAAAAAGCACCTTTACTCAGCCAAAACCGCATTTTTTTTCGCCAAAAAGTCGTGTTTTTATCTCAAGAGGTATTTTCATGAGCAAAAAGTGGGGGTTTCAGCAAACAGGTCACGCCGTCAGCGAAAAACCTGGTTTTGAGAGCCAAAATGGCCATTTTTCAGTTTTTTGGGCTAAAAAGCTTTTTTTCCCAGCAAAACAGTGTTTTGGACACCTAAAATGTGCTTTTCTCGTCCAAAACTTGCGTTTAGCAGTGAAAACGTCGTGTTTTGAGCAAAAGAAAATTCTCAGCAAATTTCAAATTTTCTCAGCAAAAAACACCTTTTTTGACCAAAAAGCACCTTTACTCAGCCAAAACCGCATTTTTTTTCGCCAAAAAGTCGTGTTTTTATCTCAAGAGGTATTTTCATGAGCAAAAAGTGGGGGTTTCAGCAAACAGGTCACGCCGTCAGCGAAAAACCTGGTTTTGAGAGCCAAAATGGCCATTTTTCAGTTTTTTGGGCTAAAAAGCTTTTTTTCCCAGCAAAACAGTGTTTTGGACACCTAAAATGTGCTTTTCTCGTCCAAAACTTGCGTTTAGCAGTGAAAACGTCGTGTTTTGAGCAAAAGAAAATTCTCAGCAAATTTCAAATTTTCTCAGCAAAAAACACCTTTTTTGACCAAAAAGCACCTTTACTCAGCCAAAACCGCATTTTTTTTTCGCCAAAAAGTCGTGTTTTTATCTCAAGAGGTATTTTCATGAGCAAAAAGTGGGGGTTTCAGCAAACAGGTCACGCCGTCAGCGAAAAACCTGGTTTTGAGAGCCAAAATGGCCATTTTTCAGTTTTTTGGGCTAAAAAGCTTTTTTTCCCAGCAAAACAGTGTTTTGGACACCTAAAATGTGCTTTTCTCGTCCAAAACTTGCGTTTAGCAGTGAAAACGTCGTGTTTTGAGCAAAAGAAAATTCTCAGCAAATTTCAAATTTTCTCAGCAAAAAACACCTTTTTTGACCAAAAAGCACCTTTACTCAGCCAAAACCGCATTTTTTTTTCGCCAAAAAGTCGTGTTTTTATCTCAAGAGGTATTTTCATGAGCAAAAAGTGGGGGTTTCAGCAAACAGGTCACGCCGTCAGCGAAAAACCTGGTTTTGAGAGCCAAAATGGCCATTTTTCAGTTTTTTGGGCTAAAAAGCTTTTTTTCCCAGCAAAACAGTGTTTTGGACACCTAAAATGTGCTTTTCTCGTCCAAAACTTGCGTTTAGCAGTGAAAACGTCGTGTTTTGAGCAAAAGAAAATTCTCAGCAAATTTCAAATTTTCTCAGCAAAAAACACCTTTTTTGACCAAAAAGCACCTATACTCAGCCAAAACCGCATTTTTTTTTTGCCAAAAAGTCGTGTTTTTATCTCAAGAGGTATTTTCATGAGCAAAAAGTGGGGGTTTCAGCAAACAGGTCACGCCGTCAGCGAAAAACCTGGTTTTGAGAGCCAAAATGGCCATTTTTCAGTTTTTTGGGCTAAAAAGCTTTTTTTCCCAGCAAAACAGTGTTTTGGACACCTAAAATGTGCTTTTCTCGTCCAAAACTTGCGTTTAGCAGTGAAAACGTCGTGTTTTGAGCAAAAGAAAATTCTCAGCAAATTTCAAATTTTCTCAGCAAAAAACACCTTTTTTGACCAAAAAGCACCTTTACTCAGCCAAAACCGCATTTTTTTTTCGCCAAAAAGTCGTGTTTTTATCTCAAGAGGTATTTTCATGAGCAAAAAGTGGGGGTTTCAGCAAACAGGTCACGCCGTCAGCGAAAAACCTGGTTTTGAGAGCCAAAATGGCCATTTTTCAGTTTTTTGGGCTAAAAAGCTTTTTTTCCCAGCAAAACAGTGTTTTGGACACCTAAAATATGCTTTTCTCGTCCAAAACTTGCGTTTAGCAGTGAAAACGTCGTGTTTTGAGCAAAAGAAAATTCTCAGCAAATTTCAAATTTTCTCAGCAAAAAACACCTTTTTTGACCAAAAAGCACCTTTACTCAGCCAAAACCGCATTTTTTTTTTGCCAAAAAGTCGTGTTTTTATCTCAAGAGGTATTTTCATGAGCAAAAAGTGGGGGTTTCAGCAAACAGGTCACGCCGTCAGCGAAAAACCTGGTTTTGAGAGCCAAAATGGCCATTTTTCAGTTTTTTGGGCTAAAAAGCTTTTTTCCCAGCAAAACAGTGTTTTGGACACCTAAAATGTGCTTTTCTCGTCCAAAACTTGCGTTTAGCAGTGAAAACGTCGTGTTTTGAGCAAAAGAAAATTCTCAGCAAATTTCAAATTTTCTCAGCAAAAAACACCTTTTTTGACCAAAAAGCACCTTTACTCAGCCAAAACCGCATTTTTTTTTCGCCAAAAAGTCGTGTTTTTATCTCAAGAGGTATTTTCATGAGCAAAAAGTGGGGGTTTCAGCAAACAGGTCACGCCGTCAGCGAAAAACCTGGTTTTGAGAGCCAAAATGGCCATTTTTCAGTTTTTTGGGCTAAAAAGCTTTTTTTCCCAGCAAAACAGTGTTTTGGACACCTAAAATGTGCTTTTCTCGTCCAAAACTTGCGTTTAGCAGTGAAAACGTCGTGTTTTGAGCAAAAGAAAATTCTCAGCAAATTTCAAATTTTCTCAGCAAAAAACACCTTTTTTGACCAAAAAGCACCTTTACTCAGCCAAAACCGCATTTTTTTTTCGCCAAAAAGTCGTGTTTTTATCTCAAGAGGTATTTTCATGAGCAAAAAGTGGGGGTTTCAGCAAACAGGTCACGCCGTCAGCGAAAAACCTGGTTTTGAGAGCCAAAATGGCCATTTTTCAGTTTTTTGGGCTAAAAAGCTTTTTTTCCCAGCAAAACAGTGTTTTGGACACCTAAAATGTGCTTTTCTCGTCCAAAACTTGCGTTTAGCAGTGAAAACGTCGTGTTTTGAGCAAAAGAAAATTCTCAGCAAATTTCAAATTTTCTCAGCAAAAAACACCTTTTTTGACCAAAAAGCACCTTTACTCAGCCAAAACCGCATTTTTTTTCGCCAAAAAGTCGTGTTTTTATCTCAAGAGGTATTTTCATGAGCAAAAAGTGGGGGTTTCAGCAAACAGGTCACGCCGTCAGCGAAAAACCTGGTTTTGAGAGCCAAAATGGCCATTTTTCAGTTTTTTTGGGCTAAAAAGCTTTTTTTCCCAGCAAAACAGTGTTTTGGACACCTAAAATGTGCTTTTCTCGTCCAAAACTTGCGTTTAGCAGTGAAAACGTCGTGTTTTGAGCAAAAGAAAATTCTCAGCAAATTTCAAATTTTCTCAGCAAAAAACACCTTTTTTGACCAAAAAGCACCTTTACTCAGCCAAAACCGCATTTTTTTTCGCCAAAAAGTCGTGTTTTTATCTCAAGAGGTATTTTCATGAGCAAAAAGTGGGGGTTTCAGCAAACAGGTCACGCCGTCAGCGAAAAACCTGGTTTTGAGAGCCAAAATGGCCATTTTTCAGTTTTTTGGGCTAAAAAGCTTTTTTTCCCAGCAAAACAGTGTTTTGGACACCTAAAATGTGCTTTTCTCGTCCAAAACTTGCGTTTAGCAGTGAAAACGTCGTGTTTTGAGCAAAAGAAAATTCTCAGCAAATTTCAAATTTTCTCAGCAAAAAACACCTTTTTTGACCAAAAAGCACCTTTACTCAGCCAAAACCGCATTTTTTTTCGCCAAAAAGTCGTGTTTTTATCTCAAGAGGTATTTTCATGAGCAAAAAGTGGGGGTTTCAGCAAACAGGTCACGCCGTCAGCGAAAAACCTGGTTTTGAGAGCCAAAATGGCCATTTTTCAGTTTTTTGGGCTAAAAAGCTTTTTTTCCCAGCAAAACAGTGTTTTGGACACCTAAAATGTGCTTTTCTCGTCCAAAACTTGCGTTTAGCAGTGAAAACGTCGTGTTTTGAGCAAAAGAAAATTCTCAGCAAATTTCAAATTTTCTCAGCAAAAAACACCTTTTTTGACCAAAAAGCACCTTTACTCAGCCAAAACCGCATTTTTTTTCGCCAAAAAGTCGTGTTTTTATCTCAAGAGGTATTTTCATGAGCAAAAAGTGGGGGTTTCAGAAAACAGGTCACGCCGTCAGCGAAAAACCTGGTTTTGAGAGCCAAAATGGCCATTTTTCAGTTTTTTGGGCTAAAAAGCTTTTTTTCCCAGCAAAACAGTGTTTTGGACACCTAAAATGTGCTTTTCTCGTCCAAAACTTGCGTTTAGCAGTGAAAACGTCGTGTTTTGAGCAAAAGAAAATTCTCAGCAAATTTCAAATTTTCTCAGCAAAAAACACCTTTTTTGACCAAAAAGCACCTTTACTCAGCCAAAACCGCATTTTTTTTCGCCAAAAAGTCGTGTTTTTATCTCAAGAGGTATTTTCATGAGCAAAAAGTGGGGGTTTCAGCAAACAGGTCACGCCGTCAGCGAAAAACCTGGTTTTGAGAGCCAAAATGGCCATTTTTCAGTTTTTTGGGCTAAAAAGCTTTTTTTCCCAGCAAAACAGTGTTTTGGACACCTAAAATGTGCTTTTCTCGTCCAAAACTTGCGTTTAGCAGTGAAAACGTCGTGTTTTGAGCAAAAGAAAATTCTCAGCAAATTTCAAATTTTCTCAGCAAAAAACACCTTTTTTCACCAAAAAGCACCTTTACTCAGCCAAAACCGCATTTTTTTTCGCCAAAAAGTCGTGTTTTTATCTCAAGAGGTATTTTCATGAGCAAAAAGTGGGGGTTTCAGCAAACAGGTCACGCCGTCAGCGAAAAACCTGGTTTTGAGAGCCAAAATGGCCATTTTTCAGTTTTTTTGGGCTAAAAAGCTTTTTTTCCCAGCAAAACAGTGTTTTGGACACCTAAAATGTGCTTTTCTCGTCCAAAACTTGCGTTTAGCAGTGAAAACGTCGTGTTTTGAGCAAAAGAAAATTCTCAGCAAATTTCAAATTTTCTCAGCAAAAAACACCTTTTTTGACCAAAAAGCACCTTTACTCAGCCAAAACCGCATTTTTTTTCGCCAAAAAGTCGTGTTTTTATCTCAAGAGGTATTTTCATGAGCAAAAAGTGGGGGTTTCAGCAAACAGGTCACGCCGTCAGCGAAAAACCTGGTTTTGAGAGCCAAAATGGCCATTTTTCAGTTTTTTGGGCTAAAAAGCTTTTTTTCCCAGCAAAACAGTGTTTTGGACACCTAAAATGTGCTTTTCTCGTCCAAAACTTGCGTTTAGCAGTGAAAACGTCGTGTTTTGAGCAAAAGAAAATTCTCAGCAAATTTCCAATTTTCTCAGCAAAAAACACCTTTTTTGACCAAAAAGCACCTTTACTCAGCCAAAACCGCATTTTTTTTCGCCAAAAAGTCGTGTTTTTATCTCAAGAGGTATTTTCATGAGCAAAAAGTGGGGGTTTCAGAAAACAGGTCACGCCGTCAGCGAAAAACCTGGTTTTGAGAGCCAAAATGGCCATTTTTCAGTTTTTTGGGCTAAAAAGCTTTTTTTCCCAGCAAAACAGTGTTTTGGACACCTAAAATGTGCTTTTCTCGTCCAAAACTTGCGTTTAGCAGTGAAAACGTCGTGTTTTGAGCAAAAGAAAATTCTCAGCAAATTTCAAATTTTCTCAGCAAAAAACACCTTTTTTGACCAAAAAGCACCTTTACTCAGCCAAAACCGCATTTTTTTTCGCCAAAAAGTCGTGTTTTTATCTCAAGAGGTATTTTCATGAGCAAAAAGTGGGGGTTTCAGCAAACAGGTCACGCCGTCAGCGAAAAACCTGGTTTTGAGAGCCAAAATGGCCATTTTTCAGTTTTTTGGGCTAAAAAGCTTTTTTTCCCAGCAAAACAGTGTTTTGGACACCTAAAATGTGCTTTTCTCGTCCAAAACTTGCGTTTAGCAGTGAAAACGTCGTGTTTTGAGCAAAAGAAAATTCTCAGCAAATTTCCAATTTTCTCAGCAAAAAACACCTTTTTTGACCAAAAAGCACCTTTACTCAGCCAAAACCGCATTTTTTTTCGCCAAAAAGTCGTGTTTTTATCTCAAGAGGTATTTTCATGAGCAAAAAGTGGGGGTTTCAGAAAACAGGTCACGCCGTCAGCGAAAAACCTGGTTTTGAGAGCCAAAATGGCCATTTTTCAGTTTTTTGGGCTAAAAAGCTTTTTTTCCCAGCAAAACAGTGTTTTGGACACCTAAAATGTGCTTTTCTCGTCCAAAACTTGCGTTTAGCAGTGAAAACGTCGTGTTTTGAGCAAAAGAAAATTCTCAGCAAATTTCAAATTTTCTCAGCAAAAAACACCTTTTTTGACCAAAAAGCACCTTTACTCAGCCAAAACCGCATTTTTTTTCGCCAAAAAGTCGTGTTTTTATCTCAAGAGGTATTTTCATGAGCAAAAAGTGGGGGTTTCAGCAAACAGGTCACGCCGTCAGCGAAAAACCTGGTTTTGAGAGCCAAAATGGCCATTTTTCAGTTTTTTGGGCTAAAAAGCTTTTTTTCCCAGCAAAACAGTGTTTTGGACACCTAAAATGTGCTTTTCTCGTCCAAAACTTGCGTTTAGCAGTGAAAACGTCGTGTTTTGAGCAAAAGAAAATTCTCAGCAAATTTCAAATTTTCTCAGCAAAAAACACCTTTTTTGACCAAAAAGCACCTTTACTCAGCCAAAACCGCATTTTTTTTCGCCAAAAAGTCGTGTTTTTATCTCAAGAGGTATTTTCATGAGCAAAAAGTGGGGGTTTCAGCAAACAGGTCACGCCGTCAGCGAAAAACCTGGTTTTGAGAGCCAAAATGGCCATTTTTCAGTTTTTTGGGCTAAAAAGCTTTTTTTCCCAGCAAAACAGTGTTTTGGACACCTAAAATGTGCTTTTCTCGTCCAAAACTTGCGTTTAGCAGTGAAAACGTCGTGTTTTGAGCAAAAGAAAATTCTCAGCAAATTTCAAATTTTCTCAGCAAAAAACACCTTTTTTGACCAAAAAGCACCTTTACTCAGCCAAAACCGCATTTTTTTTTTTCCCAAAAAGTCGTGTTTTTATCTCAAGAGGTATTTTCATGAGCAAAAAGTGGGGGTTTCAGCAAACCGGTCACGCCGTCAGCGAAAAACCTGGTTTTGAGAGCCAAAATGGCCATTTTTCAGTTTTTTGGGCTAAAAAGCTTTTTTTCCCAGCAAAACAGTGTTTTGGACACCTAAAATGTGCTTTTCTCGTCCAAAACTTGCGTTTAGCAGTGAAAACGTCGTGTTTTGAGCAAAAGAAAATTCTCAGCAAATTTCAAATTTTCTCAGCAAAAAACACCTTTTTTGACCAAAAAGCACCTTTACTCAGCCAAAACCGCATTTTTTTTCGCCAAAACGTCGTGTTTTTATCTCAAGAGGTATTTTCATGAGCAAAAAGTGGGGGTTTCAGCAAACAGGTCACGCCGTCAGCGAAAAACCTGGTTTTGAGAGCCAAAATGGCCATTTTTCAGTTTTTTGGGCTAAAAAGCTTTTTTTCCCAGCAAAACAGTGTTTTGGACACCTAAAATGTGCTTTTCTCGTCCAAAACTTGCGTTTAGCAGTGAAAACGTCGTGTTTTGAGCAAAAGAAAATTCTCAGCAAATTTCAAATTTTCTCAGCAAAAAACACCTTTTTTGACCAAAAAGCACCTTTACTCAGCCAAAACCGCATTTTTTTTCGCCAAAAAGTCGTGTTTTTATCTCAAGAGGTATTTTCATGAGCAAAAAGTGGGGGTTTCAGCAAACAGGTCACGCCGTCAGCGAAAAACCTGGTTTTGAGAGCCAAAATGGCCATTTTTCAGTTTTTTGGGCTAAAAAGCTTTTTTTCCCAGCAAAACAGTGTTTTGGACACCTAAAATGTGCTTTTCTCGTCCAAAACTTGCGTTTAGCAGTGAAAACGTCGTGTTTTGAGCAAAAGAAAATTCTCAGCAAATTTCAAATTTTCTCAGCAAAAAACACCTTTTTTGACCAAAAAGCACCTTTACTCAGCCAAAACCGCATTTTTTTTCGCCAAAAAGTCGTGTTTTTATCTCAAGAGGTATTTTCATGAGCAAAAAGTGGGGGTTTCAGAAAACAGGTCACGCCGTCAGCGAAAAACCTGGTTTTGAGAGCCAAAATGGCCATTTTTCAGTTTTTTGGGCTAAAAAGCTTTTTTTCCCAGCAAAACAGTGTTTTGGACACCTAAAATGTGCTTTTCTCGTCCAAAACTTGCGTTTAGCAGTGAAAACGTCGTGTTTTGAGCAAAAGAAAATTCTCAGCAAATTTCAAATTTTCTCAGCAAAAAACACCTTTTTTGACCAAAAAGCACCTTTACTCAGCCAAAACCGCATTTTTTTTCGCCAAAAAGTCGTGTTTTTATCTCAAGAGGTATTTTCATGAGCAAAAAGTGGGGGTTTCAGCAAACAGGTCACGCCGTCAGCGAAAAACCTGGTTTTGAGAGCCAAAATGGCCATTTTTCAGTTTTTTGGGCTAAAAAGCTTTTTTTCCCAGCAAAAACAGTGTTTTGGACACCTAAAATGTGCTTTTCTCGTCCAAAACTTGCGTTTAGCAGTGAAAACGTCGTGTTTTGAGCAAAAGAAAATTCTCAGCAAATTTCAAATTTTCTCAGCAAAAAACACCTTTTTTGACCAAAAAGCACCTTTACTCAGCCAAAACCGCATTTTTTTTCGCCAAAAAGTCGTGTTTTTATCTCAAGAGGTATTTTCATGAGCAAAAAGTGGGGGTTTCAGCAAACAGGTCACGCCGTCAGCGAAAAACCTGGTTTTGAGAGCCAAAATGGCCATTTTTCAGTTTTTTGGGCTAAAAAGCTTTTTTTCCCAGCAAAACAGTGTTTTGGACACCTAAAATGTGCTTTTCTCGTCCAAAACTTGCGTTTAGCAGTGAAAACGTCGTGTTTTGAGCAAAAGAAAATTCTCAGCAAATTTCAAATTTTCTCAGCAAAAAACACCTTTTTTGACCAAAAAGCACCTTTACTCAGCCAAAACCGCATTTTTTTTTTCCCAAAAAGTCGTGTTTTTATCTCAAGAGGTATTTTCATGAGCAAAAAGTGGGGGTTTCAGCAAACCGGTCACGCCGTCAGCGAAAAACCTGGTTTTGAGAGCCAAAATGGCCATTTTTCAGTTTTTTGGGCTAAAAAGCTTTTTTTCCCAGCAAAACAGTGTTTTGGACACCTAAAATGTGCTTTTCTCGTCCAAAACTTGCGTTTAGCAGTGAAAACGTCGTGTTTTGAGCAAAAGAAAATTCTCAGCAAATTTCAAATTTTCTCAGCAAAAAACACCTTTTTTGACCAAAAAGCACCTTTACTCAGCCAAAACCGCATTTTTTTTCGCCAAAACGTCGTGTTTTTATCTCAAGAGGTATTTTCATGAGCAAAAAGTGGGGGTTTCAGCAAACAGGTCACGCCGTCAGCGAAAAACCTGGTTTTGAGAGCCAAAATGGCCATTTTTCAGTTTTTTGGGCTAAAAAGCTTTTTTTCCCAGCAAAACAGTGTTTTGGACACCTAAAATGTGCTTTTCTCGTCCAAAACTTGCGTTTAGCAGTGAAAACGTCGTGTTTTGAGCAAAAGAAAATTCTCAGCAAATTTCAAATTTTCTCAGCAAAAAACACCTTTTTTGACCAAAAAGCACCTTTACTCAGCCAAAACCGCATTTTTTTTCGCCAAAAAGTCGTGTTTTTATCTCAAGAGGTATTTTCATGAGCAAAAAGTGGGGGTTTCAGCAAACAGGTCACGCCGTCAGCGAAAAACCTGGTTTTGAGAGCCAAAATGGCCATTTTTCAGTTTTTTGGGCTAAAAAGCTTTTTTTCCCAGCAAAACAGTGTTTTGGACACCTAAAATGTGCTTTTCTCGTCCAAAACTTGCGTTTAGCAGTGAAAACGTCGTGTTTTGAGCAAAAGAAAATTCTCAGCAAATTTCAAATTTTCTCAGCAAAAAACACCTTTTTTGACCACAAAGCACCTTTACTCAGCCAAAACCGCATTTTTTTTCGCCAAAAAGTCGTGTTTTTATCTCAAGAGGTATTTTCATGAGCAAAACGTGGGGGTTTCAGAAAACAGGTCACGCCGTCAGCGAAAAACCTGGTTTTGAGAGCCAAAATGGCCATTTTTCAGTTTTTTGGGCTAAAAAGCTTTTTTTCCCAGCAAAACAGTGTTTTGGACACCTAAAATGTGCTTTTCTCGTCCAAAACTTGCGTTTAGCAGTGAAAACGTCGTGTTTTGAGCAAAAGAAAATTCTCAGCAAATTTCAAATTTTCTCAGCAAAAAACACCTTTTTTGACCAAAAAGCACCTTTACTCAGCCAAAACCGCATTTTTTTTCGCCAAAAAGTCGTGTTTTTATCTCAAGAGGTATTTTCATGAGCAAAAAGTGGGGGTTTCAGCAAACAGGTCACGCCGTCAGCGAAAAACCTGGTTTTGAGAGCCAAAATGGCCATTTTTCAGTTTTTTGGGCTAAAAAGCTTTTTTTCCCAGCAAAACAGTGTTTTGGACACCTAAAATGTGCTTTTCTCGTCCAAAACTTGCGTTTAGCAGTGAAAACGTCGTGTTTTGAGCAAAAGAAAATTCTCAGCAAATTTCAAATTTTCTCAGCAAAAAACACCTTTTTTGACCAAAAAGCACCTTTACTCAGCCAAAACCGCATTTTTTTTCGCCAAAAAGTCGTGTTTTTATCTCAAGAGGTATTTTCATGAGCAAAAAGTGGGGGTTTCAGCAAACAGGTCACGCCGTCAGCGAAAAACCTGGTTTTGAGAGCCAAAATGGCCATTTTTCAGTTTTTTGGGCTAAAAAGCTTTTTTTCCCAGCAAAACAGTGTTTTGGACACCTAAAATGTGCTTTTCTCGTCCAAAACTTGCGTTTAGCAGTGAAAACGTCGTGTTTTGAGCAAAAGAAAATTCTCAGCAATTTTCAAATTTTCTCAGCAAAAAACACCTTTTTTGACCAAAAAGCACCTATACTCAGCCAAAACCGCATTTTTTTTTTTGCCAAAAAGTCGTGTTTTTATCTCAAGAGGTATTTTCATGAGCAAAAAGTGGGGGTTTCAGCAAACCGGTCACGCCGTCAGCGAAAAACCTGGTTTTGAGAGCCAAAATGGCCATTTTTCAGTTTTTTGGGCTAAAAAGCTTTTTTTCCCAGCAAAACAGTGTTTTGGACACCTAAAATGTGCTTTTCTCGTCCAAAACTTGCGTTTAGCAGTGAAAACGTCGTGTTTTGAGCAAAAGAAAATTCTCAGCAAATTTCAAATTTTCTCAGCAAAAAACACCTTTTTTGACCAAAAAGCACCTTTACTCAGCCAAAACCGCATTTTTTTTCGCCAAAAAGTCGTGTTTTTATCTCAAGAGGTATTTTCATGAGCAAAAAGTGGGGGTTTCAGCAAACAGGTCACGCCGTCAGCGAAAAACCTGGTTTTGAGAGCCAAAATGGCCATTTTTCAGTTTTTTGGGCTAAAAAGCTTTTTTTCCCAGCAAAACAGTGTTTTGGACACCTAAAATGTGCTTTTCTCGTCCAAAACTTGCGTTTAGCAGTGAAAACGTCGTGTTTTGAGCAAAAGAAAATTCTCAGCAAATTTCAAATTTTCTCAGCAAAAAACACCTTTTTTGACCAAAAAGCACCTTTACTCAGCCAAAACCGCATTTTTTTTCGCCAAAAAGTCGTGTTTTTATCTCAAGAGGTATTTTCATGAGCAAAAAGTGGGGGTTTCAGCAAACAGGTCACGCCGTCAGCGAAAAACCTGGTTTTGAGAGCCAAAATGGCCATTTTTCAGTTTTTTGGGCTAAAAAGGTTTTTTTCCCAGCAAAACAGTGTTTTGGACACCTAAAATGTGCTTTTCTCGTCCAAAACTTGCGTTTAGCAGTGAAAACGTCGTGTTTTGAGCAAAAGAAAATTCTCAGCAAATTTCAAATTTTCTCAGCAAAAAACACCTTTTTTGACCAAAAAGCACCTTTACTCAGCCAAAACCGCATTTTTTTTCGCCAAAAAGTCGTGTTTTTATCTCAAGAGGTATTTTCATGAGCAAAAAGTGGGGGTTTCAGCAAACAGGTCACGCCGTCAGCGAAAAACCTGGTTTTGAGAGCCAAAATGGCCATTTTTCAGTTTTTTGGGCTAAAAAGCTTTTTTTCCCAGCAAAACAGTGTTTTGGACACCTAAAATGTGCTTTTCTCGTCCAAAACTTGCGTTTAGCAGTGAAAACGTCGTGTTTTGAGCAAAAGAAAATTCTCAGCAAATTTCCAATTTTCTCAGCAAAAAACACCTTTTTTCACCAAAAAGCACCTTTACTCAGCCAAAACCGCATTTTTTTTCGCCAAAAAGTCGTGTTTTTATCTCAAGAGGTATTTTCATGAGCAAAAAGTGGGGGTTTCAGCAAACAGGTCACGCCGTCAGCGAAAAACCTGGTTTTGAGAGCCAAAATGGCCATTTTTCAGTTTTTTGGGCTAAAAAGCTTTTTTTCCCAGCAAAACAGTGTTTTGGACACCTAAAATGTGCTTTTCTCGTCCAAAACTTGCGTTTAGCAGTGAAAACGTCGTGTTTTGAGCAAAAGAAAATTCTCAGCAAATTTCAAATTTTCTCAGCAAAAAACACCTTTTTTCACCAAAAAGCACCTTTACTCAGCCAAAACCGCATTTTTTTTCGCCAAAAAGTCGTGTTTTTATCTCAAGAGGTATTTTCATGAGCAAAAAGTGGGGGTTTCAGCAAACAGGTCACGCCGTCAGCGAAAAACCTGGTTTTGAGAGCCAAAATGGCCATTTTTCAGTTTTTTGGGCTAAAAAGCTTTTTTTCCCAGCAAAACAGTGTTTTGGACACCTAAAATGTGCTTTTCTCGTCCAAAACTTGCGTTTAGCAGTGAAAACGTCGTGTTTTGAGCAAAAGAAAATTCTCAGCAAATTTCCAATTTTCTCAGCAAAAAACACCTTTTTTCACCAAAAAGCACCTTTACTCAGCCAAAACCGCATTTTTTTTCGCCAAAAAGTCGTGTTTTTATCTCAAGAGGTATTTTCATGAGCAAAAAGTGGGGGTTTCAGCAAACAGGTCACGCCGTCAGCGAAAAACCTGGTTTTGAGAGCCAAAATGGCCATTTTTCAGTTTTTTGGGCTAAAAAGCTTTTTTTCCCAGCAAAACAGTGTTTTGGACACCTAAAATGTGCTTTTCTCGTCCAAAACTTGCGTTTAGCAGTGAAAACGTCGTGTTTTGAGCAAAAGAAAATTCTCAGCAAATTTCAAATTTTCTCAGCAAAAAACACCTTTTTTGACCAAAAAGCACCTTTACTCAGCCAAAACCGCATTTTTTTTCGCCAAAAAGTCGTGTTTTTATCTCAAGAGCTATTTTCATGAGCAAAAAGTGGGGGTTTCAGCAAACAGGTCACGCCGTCAGCGAAAAACCTGGTTTTGAGAGCCAAAATGGCCATTTTTCAGTTTTTTGGGCTAAAAAGCTTTTTTTCCCAGCAAAACAGTGTTTTGGACACCTAAAATGTGCTTTTCTCGTCCAAAACTTGCGTTTAGCAGTGAAAACGTCGTGTTTTGAGCAAAAGAAAATTCTCAGCAAATTTCCAATTTTCTCAGCAAAAAACACCTTTTTTGACCAAAAAGCACCTTTACTCAGCCGAAACCGCATTTTTTTTTGCCAAAAAGTCGTGTTTTTATCTCAAGAGGTATTTTCATGAGCAAAAAGTGGGGGTTTCAGCAAACAGGTCACGCCGTCAGCGAAAAACCTGGTTTTGAGAGCCAAAATGGCCATTTTTCAGTTTTTTGGGCTAAAAAGCTTTTTTTCCCAGCAAAACAGTGTTTTGGACACCTAAAATGTGCTTTTCTCGTCCAAAACTTGCGTTTAGCAGTGAAAACGTCGTGTTTTGAGCAAAAGAAAATTCTCAGCAAATTTCAAATTTTCTCAGCAAAAAACACCTTTTTTGACCAAAAAGCACCTTTACTCAGCCGAAACCGCATTTTTTTCCGCCAAAAAGTCGTGTTTTTATCTCAAGAGGTATTTTCATGAGCAAAAAGTGGGGGTTTCAGCAAACAGGTCACGCCGTCAGCGAAAAACCTGGTTTTGAGAGCCAAAATGGCCATTTTTCAGTTTTTTGGGCTAAAAAGCTTTTTTTCCCAGCAAAACAGTGTTTTGGACACCTAAAATGTGCTTTTCTCGTCCAAAACTTGCGTTTAGCAGTGAAAACGTCGTGTTTTGAGCAAAAGAAAATTCTCAGCAAATTTCAAATTTTCTCAGCAAAAAACACCTTTTTTCACCAAAAAGCACCTTTACTCAGCCAAAACCGCATTTTTTTTCGCCAAAAAGTCGTGTTTTTATCTCAAGAGGTATTTTCATGAGCAAAAAGTGGGGGTTTCAGCAAACCGGTCACGCCGTCAGCGAAAAACCTGGTTTTGAGAGCCAAAATGGCCATTTTTCAGTTTTTTGGGCTAAAAAGCTTTTTTTCCAGCAAAACAGTGTTTTGGACACCTAAAATGTGCTTTTCTCGTCCAAAACTTGCGTTTAGCAGTGAAAACGTCGTGTTTTGAGCAAAAGAAAATTCTCAGCAAATTTCCAATTTTCTCAGCAAAAAACACCTTTTTTGACCAAAAAGCACCTTTACTCAGCCGAAACCGCATTTTTTTTCGCCAAAAAGTCGTGTTTTTATCTCAAGAGGTATTTTCATGAGCAAAAAGTGGGGGTTTCAGCAAACAGGTCACGCCGTCAGCGAAAAACCTGGTTTTGAGAGCCAAAATGGCCATTTTTCAGTTTTTTGGGCTAAAAAGCTTTTTTTCCCAGCAAAACAGTGTTTTGGACACCTAAAATGTGCTTTTCTCGTCCAAAACTTGCGTTTAGCAGTGAAAACGTCGTGTTTTGAGCAAAAGAAAATTCTCAGCAAATTTCAAATTTTCTCAGCAAAAAACACCTTTTTTGACCAAAAAGCACCTTTACTCAGCCAAAACCGCATTTTTTTTCGCCAAAAAGTCGTGTTTTTATCTCAAGAGGTATTTTCATGAGCAAAAAGTGGGGGTTTCAGCAAACAGGTCACGCCGTCAGCGAAAAACCTGGTTTTGAGAGCCAAAATGGCCATTTTTCAGTTTTTTGGGCTAAAAAGCTTTTTTTCCCAGCAAAACAGTGTTTTGGACACCTAAAATGTGCTTTTCTCGTCCAAAACTTGCGTTTAGCAGTGAAAACGTCGTGTTTTGAGCAAAAGAAAATTCTCAGCAAATTTCAAATTTTCTCAGCAAAAAACACCTTTTTTGACCAAAAAGCACCTTTACTCAGCCAAAACCGCATTTTTTTTCGCCAAAAAGTCGTGTTTTTATCTCAAGAGGTATTTTCATGAGCAAAAAGTGGGGGTTTCAGCAAACAGGTCACGCCGTCAGCGAAAAACCTGGTTTTGAGAGCCAAAATGGCCATTTTTCAGTTTTTTGGGCTAAAAAGCTTTTTTTCCCAGCAAAACAGTGTTTTGGACACCTAAAATGTGCTTTTCTCGTCCAAAACTTGCGTTTAGCATTGAAAACGTCGTGTTTTGAGCAAAAGAAAATTCTCAGCAAATTTCCAATTTTCTCAGCAAAAAACACCTTTTTTGACCAAAAAGCACCTTTACTCAGCCAAAACCGCATTTTTTTTCGCCAAAACGTCGTATTTTTATCTCAAGAGGTATTTTCATGAGCAAAAAGTGGGGGTTTCAGCAAACAGGTCACGCTGTCAGCAAAAAACCTGGTTTTGAGAGCCAAAATGGCCATTTTTCAGTTTTTTGGGCAAAAAAGCTTTTTTTCCCAGCAAAACAGTGTTTTGGACACCTAAAATGTGCTTTTCTCGTCCAAAACTTGCGTTTAGCAGTGAAAACGTCGTGTTTTGAGCAAAAGAAAATTCTCAGCAAATTTCAAATTTTCTCAGCAAAAAACACCTTTTTTGACCAAAAAGCACCTTTACTCAGCCAAAACCGCATTTTTTTTCGCCAAAACGTCGTGTTTTTATCTCAAGAGGTATTTTCATGAGCAAAAGGTGGGGGTTTCAGCAAACAGGTCACGCCGTCAGCGAAAAACCTGGTTTTGAGAGCCAAAATGGCCATTTTTCAGTTTTTTGGGCTAAAAAGCTTTTTTTCCCAGCAAAACAGTGTTTTGGACACCTAAAATGTGCTTTTCTCGTCCAAAACTTGCGTTTAGCAGTGAAAACGTCGTGTTTTGAGCAAAAGAAAATTCTCAGCAAATTTCAAAATTTCTCAGCAAAAAACACCTTTTTTGACCAAAAAGCACCTTTACTCAGCCGAAACCGCATTTTTTTCCGCCAAAAAGTCGTGTTTTTATCTCAAGAGGTATTTTCATGAGCAAAAAGTGGGGGTTTCAGCAAACAGGTCACGCCGTCAGCGAAAAACCTGGTTTTGAGAGCCAAAATGGCCATTTTTCAGTTTTTTGGGCTAAAAAGCTTTTTTTCCCAGCAAAACAGTGTTTTGGACACCTAAAATGTGCTTTTCTCGTCCAAAACTTGCGTTTAGCAGTGAAAACGTCGTGTTTTGAGCAAAAGAAAATTCTCAGCAAATTTCAAATTTTCTCAGCAAAAAACACCTTTTTTCACCAAAAAGCACCTTTACTCAGCCAAAACCGCATTTTTTTTCGCCAAAAAGTCGTGTTTTTATCTCAAGAGGTATTTTCATGAGCAAAAAGTGGGGGTTTCAGCAAACAGGTCACGCCGTCAGCGAAAAACCTGGTTTTGAGAGCCAAAATGGCCATTTTTCAGTTTTTTGGGCTAAAAAGCTTTTTTTCCCAGCAAAACAGTGTTTTGGACACCTAAAATGTGCTTTTCTCGTCCAAAACTTGCGTTTAGCAGTGAAAACGTCGTGTTTTGAGCAAAAGAAAATTCTCAGCAAATTTCAAATTTTCTCAGCAAAAAACACCTTTTTTGACCAAAAAGCACCTTTACTCAGCCAAAACCGCATTTTTTTTCGCCAAAAAGTCGTGTTTTTATCTCAAGAGGTATTTTCATGAGCAAAAAGTGGGGGTTTCAGCAAACCGGTCACGCCGTCAGCGAAAAACCTGGTTTTGAGAGCCAAAATGGCCATTTTTCAGTTTTTTGGGCTAAAAAGCTTTTTTTCCCAGCAAAACAGTGTTTTGGACACCTAAAATGTGCTTTTCTCGTCCAAAACTTGCGTTTAGCAGTGAAAACGTCGTGTTTTGAGCAAAAGAAAATTCTCAGCAAATTTCAAATTTTCTCAGCAAAAAACACCTTTTTTGACCAAAAAGCACCTTTACTCAGCCAAAACCGCATTTTTTTTCGCCAAAAAGTCGTGTTTTTATCTCAAGAGGTATTTTCATGAGCAAAAAGTGGGGGTTTCAGCAAACAGGTCACGCCGTCAGCGAAAAACCTGGTTTTGACAGCCAAAATGGCCATTTTTCAGTTTTTTGGGCTAAAAAGCTTTTTTTCCCAGCAAAACAGTGTTTTGGACACCTAAAATGTGCTTTTCTCGTCCAAAACTTGCGTTTAGCAGTGAAAACGTCGTGTTTTGAGCAAAAGAAAATTCTCAGCAAATTTCAAATTTTCTCAGCAAAAAACACCTTTTTTCACCAAAAAGCACCTTTACTCAGCCAAAACCGCATTTTTTTTCGCCAAAAAGTCGTGTTTTTATCTCAAGAGGTATTTTCATGAGCAAAAAGTGGGGGTTTCAGCAAACAGGTCACGCCGTCAGCGAAAAACCTGGTTTTGAGAGCCAAAATGGCCATTTTTCAGTTTTTTGGGCTAAAAAGCTTTTTTTCCCAGCAAAACAGTGTTTTGGACACCTAAAATGTGCTTTTCTCGTCCAAAACTTGCGTTTAGCAGTGAAAACGTCGTGTTTTGAGCAAAAGAAAATTCTCAGCAAATTTCCAATTTTCTCAGCAAAAAACACCTTTTTTGACCAAAAAGCACCTTTACTCAGCCAAAACCGCATTTTTTTTCGCCAAAAAGTCGTGTTTTTATCTCAAGAGGTATTTTCATGAGCAAAAAGTGGGGGTTTCAGCAAACAGGTCACGCCGTCAGCGAAAAACCTGGTTTTGAGAGCCAAAATGGCCATTTTTCAGTTTTTTGGGCTAAAAAGCTTTTTTTCCCAGCAAAACAGTGTTTTGGACACCTAAAATGTGCTTTTCTCGTCCAAAACTTGCGTTTAGCAGTGAAAACGTCGTGTTTTGAGCAAAAGAAAATTCTCAGCAAATTTCAAATTTTCTCAGCAAAAAACACCTTTTTTCACCAAAAAGCACCTTTACTCAGCCAAAACCGCATTTTTTTTCGCCAAAAAGTCGTGTTTTTATCTCAAGAGGTATTTTCATGAGCAAAAAGTGGGGGTTTCAGCAAACAGGTCACGCCGTCAGCGAAAAACCTGGTTTTGAGAGCCAAAATGGCCATTTTTCAGTTTTTTGGGCTAAAAAGCTTTTTTTCCCAGCAAAACAGTGTTTTGGACACCTAAAATGTGCTTTTCTCGTCCAAAACTTGCGTTTAGCAGTGAAAACGTCGTGTTTTGAGCAAAAGAAAATTCTCAGCAAATTTCAAATTTTCTCAGCAAAAAACACCTTTTTTGACCAAAAAGCACCTTTACTCAGCCAAAACCGCATTTTTTTTCGCCAAAAAGTCGTGTTTTTATCTCAAGAGGTATTTTCATGAGCAAAAAGTGGGGGTTTCAGCAAACAGGTCACGCCGTCAGCAAAAAACCTGGTTTTGAGAGCCAAAATGGCCATTTTTCAGTTTTTTGGGCAAAAAAGCTTTTTTTCCCAGCAAAACAGTGTTTTGGACACCTAAAATGTGCTTTTCTCGTCCAAAACTTGCGTTTAGCAGTGAAAACGTCGTGTTTTGAGCAAAAGAAAATTCTCAGCAAATTTCAAATTTTCTCAGCAAAAAACACCTTTTTTGACCAAAAAGCACCTTTAGTCAGCCAAAACCGCATTTTTTTTCGCCAAAAAGTCGTGTTTTTATCTCAAGAGGTATTTTCATGAGCAAAAAGTGGGGGTTTCAGCAAACAGGTCACGCCGTCAGCGAAAAACCTGGTTTTGAGAGCCAAAATGGCCATTTTTCAGTTTTTTGGGCTAAAAAGCTTTTTTTCCCAGCAAAACAGTGTTTTGGACACCTAAAATGTGCTTTTCTCGTCCAAAACTTGCGTTTAGCAGTGAAAACGTCGTGTTTTGAGCAAAAGAAAATTCTCAGCAAATTTCAAATTTTCTCAGCAAAAAACACCTTTTTTGACCAAAAAGCACCTTTACTCAGCCAAAACCGCATTTTTTTTCGCCAAAAAGTCGTGTTTTTATCTCAAGAGGTATTTTCATGAGCAAAAAGTGGGGGTTTCAGCAAACAGGTCACGCCGTCAGCGAAAAACCTGGTTTTGAGAGCCAAAATGGCCATTTTTCAGTTTTTTGGGCTAAAAAGCTTTTTTTCCCAGCAAAACAGTGTTTTGGACACCTAAAATGTGCTTTTCTCGTCCAAAACTTGCGTTTAGCAGTGAAAACGTCGTGTTTTGAGCAAAAGAAAATTCTCAGCAAATTTCCAATTTTCTCAGCAAAAAACACCTTTTTTGACCCAAAAGCACCTTTACTCAGCCAAAACCGCATTTTTTTTCGCCAAAAAGTCGTGTTTTTATCTCAAGAGCTTTTTTCATGAGCAAAAAGTGGGGGTTTCAGCAAACAGGTCACGCCGTCAGCGAAAAACCTGGTTTTGAGAGCCAAAATGGCCATTTTTCAGTTTTTTGGGCTAAAAAGCTTTTTTTCCCAGCAAAACAGTGTTTTGGACACCTAAAATGTGCTTTTCTCGTCCAAAACTTGCGTTTAGCAGTGAAAACGTCGTGTTTTGAGCAAAAGAAAATTCTCAGCAAATTTCAAATTTTCTCAGCAAAAAACACCTTTTTTGACCAAAAAGCACCTTTACTCAGCCAAAACCGCATTTTTTTTCGCCAAAACGTCGTGTTTTTATCTCAAGAGCTATTTTCATGAGCAAAAGGTGGGGGTTTCAGCAAAAAGGTCACGCCGTCAGCGAAAAACCTGGTTTTGAGAGCCAAAATGGCCATTTTTCAGTTTTTTGGGCTAAAAAGCTTTTTTTCCCCAGCAAAACAGTGTTTTGGACACCTAAAATGTGCTTTTCTCGTCCAAAACTTGCGTTTAGCAGTGAAAACGTCGTGTTTTGAGCAAAAGAAAATTCTCAGCAAATTTCAAATTTTCTCAGCAAAAAACACCTTTTTTGACCAAAAAGCACCTTTACTCAGCCAAAACCGCATTTTTTTTCGCCAAAAAGTCGTGTTTTTATCTCAAGAGGTATTTTCATGAGCAAAAAGTGGGGGTTTCAGCAAACAGGTCACGCCGTCAGCGAAAAACCTGGTTTTGAGAGCCAAAATGGCCATTTTTCAGTTTTTTGGGCAAAAAAGGTTTTTTTCCCAGCAAAACAGTGTTTTGGACACCTAAAATGTGCTTTTCTCGTCCAAAACTTGCGTTTAGCAGTGAAAACGTCGTGTTTTGAGCAAAAGAAAATTCTCAGCAAATTTCCAATTTTCTCAGCAAAAAACACCTTTTTTGACCAAAAAGCACCTTTACTCAGCCGAAACCGCATTTTTTTTCGCCAAAAAGTCGTGTTTTTATCTCAAGAGGTATTTTCATGAGCAAAAAGTGGGGGTTTCAGCAAACAGGTCACGCCGTCAGCGAAAAACCTGGTTTTGAGAGCCAAAATGGCCATTTTTCAGTTTTTTGGGCAAAAAAGGTTTTTTTCCCAGCAAAACAGTGTTTTGGACACCTAAATTGTGCTTTTCTCGTCCAAAACTTGCGTTTAGCAGTGAAAACGTCGTGTTTTGAGCAAAAGAAAATTCTCTGCAAATTTCAAATTTTCTCAGCAAAAAACACCTTTTTTGACCAAAAAGCACCTTTACTCAGCCAAAACCGCATTTTTTTTCGCCAAAAAGTCGTGTTTTTATCTCAAGAGGTATTTTCATGAGCAAAAAGTGGGGGTTTCAGCAAACAGGTCACGCCGTCAGCGAAAAACCTGGTTTTGAGAGCCAAAATGGCCATTTTTCAGTTTTTTGGGCTAAAAAGCTTTTTTTCCCAGCAAAACAGTGTTTTGGACACCTAAAATGTGCTTTTCTCGTCCAAAACTTGCGTTTAGCAGTGAAAACGTCGTGTTTTGAGCAAAAGAAAATTCTCAGCAAATTTCAAATTTTCTCAGCAAAAAACACCTTTTTTGACCAAAAAGCACCTTTACTCAGCCGAAACCGCATTTTTTTCCGCCAAAAAGTCGTGTTTTTATCTCAAGAGGTATTTTCATGAGCAAAAAGTGGGGGTTTCAGCAAACAGGTCACGCCGTCAGCGAAAAACCTGGTTTTGAGAGCCAAAATGGCCATTTTTCAGTTTTTTGGGCTAAAAAGCTTTTTTTCCCAGCAAAACAGTGTTTTGGACACCTAAAATGTGCTTTTCTCGTCCAAAACTTGCGTTTAGCAGTGAAAACGTCGTGTTTTGAGCAAAAGAAAATTCTCAGCAAATTTCCAATTTTCTCAGCAAAAAACACCTTTTTTGACCAAAAAGCACCTTTACTCAGCCAAAACCGCATTTTTTTTCGCCAAAAAGTCGTGTTTTTATCTCAAGAGGTATTTTCATGAGCAAAAAGTGGGGGTTTCAGCAAACAGGTCACGCCGTCAGCGAAAAACCTGGTTTTGAGAGCCAAAATGGCCATTTTTCAGTTTTTTGGGCTAAAAAGCTTTTTTTCCCAGCAAAACAGTGTTTTGGACACCTAAAATGTGCTTTTCTCGTCCAAAACTTGCGTTTAGCAGTGAAAACGTCGTGTTTTGAGCAAAAGAAAATTCTCAGCAAATTTCAAATTTTCTCAGCAAAAAACACCTTTTTTGACCAAAAAGCACCTTTACTCAGCCAAAACCGCATTTTTTTTTGCCAAAAAGTCGTGTTTTTATCTCAAGAGGTATTTTCATGAGCAAAAAGTGGGGGTTTCAGCAAACAGGTCACGCCGTCAGCGAAAAACCTGGTTTTGAGAGCCAAAATGGCCATTTTTCAGTTTTTTGGGCTAAAAAGCTTTTTTTCCCAGCAAAACAGTGTTTTGGACACCTAAAATGTGCTTTTCTCGTCCAAAACTTGTGTTTAGCAGTGAAAACGTCGTGTTTTGAGCAAAAGAAAATTCTCAGCAAATTTCAAATTTTCTCAGCAAAAAACACCTTTTTTGACCAAAAAGCACCTTTTCTCAGCCAAAACCGCATTTTTTTTCGCCAAAAAGTCGTGTTTTTATCTCAAGAGGTATTTTCATGAGCAAAAAGTGGGGGTTTCAGCAAACAGGTCACGCCGTCAGCGAAAAACCTGGTTTTGAGAGCCAAAATGGCCATTTTTCAGTTTTTTGGGCTAAAAAGCTTTTTTTCCCAGCAAAACAGTGTTTTGGACACCTAAAATGTGCTTTTCTCGTCCAAAACTTGCGTTTAGCAGTGAAAACGTCGTGTTTTGAGCAAAAGAAAATTCTCAGCAAATTTCCAATTTTCTCAGCAAAAAACACCTTTTTTGACCAAAAAGCACCTTTACTCAGCCAAAACCGCATTTTTTTTCGCCAAAAAGTCGTGTTTTTATCTCAAGAGGTATTTTCATGAGCAAAAAGTGGGGGTTTCAGCAAACAGGTCACGCCGTCAGCGAAAAACCTGGTTTTGAGAGCCAAAATGGCCATTTTTCAGTTTTTTGGGCTAAAAAGCTTTTTTTCCCAGCAAAACAGTGTTTTGGACACCTAAAATGTGCTTTTCTCGTCCAAAACTTGCGTTTAGCAGTGAAAACGTCGTGTTTTGAGCAAAAGAAAATTCTCAGCAAATTTCAAATTTTCTCAGCAAAAAACACCTTTTTTGACCAAAAAGCACCTTTACTCAGCCAAAACCGCATTTTTTTTCGCCAAAAAGTCGTGTTTTTCTCTCAAGAGGTATTTTCATGAGCAAAAAGTGGGGGTTTCAGCAAACAGGTCACGCCGTCAGCGAAAAACCTGGTTTTGAGAGCCAAAATGGCCATTTTTCAGTTTTTTGGGCTAAAAAGCTTTTTTTCCCAGCAAAACAGTGTTTTGGACACCTAAAATGTGCTTTTCTCGTCCAAAACTTGCGTTTAGCAGTGAAAACGTCGTGTTTTGAGCAAAAGAAAATTCTCAGCAAATTTCAAATTTTCTCAGCAAAAAACACCTTTTTTGACCAAAAAGCACCTTTACTCAGCCAAAACCGCATTTTTTTTCGCCAAAAAGTCGTGTTTTTATCTCAAGAGGTATTTTCATGAGCAAAAAGTGGGGGTTTCAGCAAACAGGTCACGCCGTCAGCGAAAAACCTGGTTTTGAGAGCCAAAATGGCCATTTTTCAGTTTTTTGGGCTAAAAAGCTTTTTTTCCCAGCAAAACAGTGTTTTGGACACCTAAAATGTGCTTTTCTCGTCCAAAACTTGCGTTTAGCAGTGAAAACGTCGTGTTTTGAGCAAAAGAAAATTCTCAGCAAATTTCAAATTTTCTCAGGAAAAAAACACCTTTTTTGACCAAAAAGCACCTTTACTCAGCCAAAACCGCATTTTTTTTCGCCAAAAAGTCGTGTTTTTATCTCAAGAGGTATTTTCATGAGCAAAAAGTGGGGGTTTCAGCAAACAGGTCACGCCGTCAGCGAAAAACCTGGTTTTGAGAGCCAAAATGGCCATTTTTCAGTTTTTTGGGCTAAAAAGCTTTTTTTCCCAGCAAAACAGTGTTTTGGACACCTAAAATGTGCTTTTCTCGTCCAAAACTTGCGTTTAGCAGTGAAAACGTCGTGTTTTGAGCAAAAGAAAATTCTCAGCAAATTTCAAATTTTCTCAGGAAAAAAACACCTTTTTTGACCAAAAAGCACCTTTACTCAGCCAAAACCGCATTTTTTTTCGCCAAAAAGTCGTGTTTTTATCTCAAGAGGTATTTTCATGAGCAAAAAGTGGGGGTTTCAGCAAACAGGTCACGCCGTCAGCGAAAAACCTGGTTTTGAGAGCCAAAATGGCCATTTTTCAGTTTTTTGGGCTAAAAAGCTTTTTTTCCCAGCAAAACAGTGTTTTGGACACCTAAAATGTGCTTTTCTCGTCCAAAACTTGCGTTTAGCAGTGAAAACGTCGTGTTTTGAGCAAAAGAAAATTCTCAGCAAATTTCCAATTTTCTCAGCAAAAAACACCTTTTTTGACCAAAAAGCACCTTTACTCAGCCAAAACCGCATTTTTTTTCGCCAAAAAGTCGTGTTTTTATCTCAAGAGGTATTTTCATGAGCAAAAAGTGGGGGTTTCAGCAAACAGGTCACGCCGTCAGCGAAAAACCTGGTTTTGAGAGCCAAAATGGCCATTTTTCAGTTTTTTGGGCTAAAAAGCTTTTTTGCCCAGCAAAACAGTGTTTTGGACACCTAAAATGTGCTTTTCTCGTCCAAAACTTGCGTTTAGCAGTGAAAACGTCGTGTTTTGAGCAAAAGAAAATTCTCAGCAAATTTCAAATTTTCTTAGCAAAAAACACCTTTTTTGACCAAAAAGCACCTTTACTCAGCCAAAACCGCATTTTTTTTCGCCAAAAAGTCGTGTTTTTATCTCAAGAGGTATTTTCATGAGCAAAAAGTGGGGGTTTCAGCAAACAGGTCACGCCGTCAGCGAAAAACCTGGTTTTGAGAGCCAAAATGGCCATTTTTCAGTTTTTTGGGCTAAAAAGCTTTTTTGCCCAGCAAAACAGTGTTTTGGACACCTAAAATGTGCTTTTCTCGTCCAAAACTTGCGTTTAGCAGTGAAAACGTCGTGTTTTGAGCAAAAGAAAATTCTCAGCAAATTTCCAATTTTCTCAGCAAAAAACACCTTTTTTGACCAAAAAGCACCTTTACTCAGCCAAAACCGCATTTTTTTTCGCCAAAAAGTCGTGTTTTTATCTCAAGAGGTATTTTCATGAGCAAAAAGTGGGGGTTTCAGCAAACAGGTCACGCCGTCAGCGAAAAACCTGGTTTTGAGAGCCAAAATGGCCATTTTTCAGTTTTTTGGGCTAAAAAGCTTTTTTGCCCAGCAAAACAGTGTTTTGGACACCTAAAATGTGCTTTTCTCGTCCAAAACTTGCGTTTAGCAGTGAAAACGTCGTGTTTTGAGCAAAAGAAAATTCTCAGCAAATTTCAAATTTTCTTAGCAAAAAACACCTTTTTTGACCAAAAAGCACCTTTACTCAGCCAAAACCGCATTTTTTTTCGCCAAAAAGTCGTGTTTTTATCTCAAGAGGTATTTTCATGAGCAAAAAGTGGGGGTTTCAGCAAACAGGTCACGCCGTCAGCGAAAAACCTGGTTTTGAGAGCCAAAATGGCCATTTTTCAGTTTTTTGGGCTAAAAAGCTTTTTTGCCCAGCAAAACAGTGTTTTGGACACCTAAAATGTGCTTTTCTCGTCCAAAACTTGCGTTTAGCAGTGAAAACGTCGTGTTTTGAGCAAAAGAAAATTCTCAGCAAATTTCAAATTTTCTCAGCAAAAAACACCTTTTTTGACCAAAAAGCACCTTTACTCAGCCAAAACCGCATTTTTTTTCGCCAAAAAGTCGTGTTTTTATCTCAAGAGGTATTTTCATGAGCAAAAAGTGGGGGTTTCAGCAAACAGGTCACGCCGTCAGCGAAAAACCTGGGTTTGAGAGCCAAAATGGCCATTTTTCAGTTTTTTGGGCTAAAAAGCTTTTTTGCCCAGCAAAACAGTGTTTTGGACACCTAAAATGTGCTTTTCTCGTCCAAAACTTGCGTTTAGCAGTGAAAACGTCGTGTTTTGAGCAAAAGAAAATTCTCAGCAAATTTCCAATTTTCTCAGCAAAAAACACCTTTTTTGACCAAAAAGCACCTTTACTCAGCCAAAACCGCATTTTTTTTCGCCAAAAAGTCGTGTTTTTATCTCAAGAGGTATTTTCATGAGCAAAAAGTGGGGGTTTCAGCAAACAGGTCACGCCGTCAGCGAAAAACCTGGTTTTGAGAGCCAAAATGGCCATTTTTCAGTTTTTTGGGCTAAAAAGCTTTTTTTCCCAGCAAAACAGTGTTTTGGACACCTAAAATGTGCTTTTCTCGTCCAAAACTTGCGTTTAGCAGTGAAAACGTCGTGTTTTGAGCAAAAGAAAATTCTCAGCAAATTTCAAATTTTCTCAGCAAAAAACACCTTTTTTGACCAAAAAGCACCTTTACTCAGCCAAAACCACATTTTTTTTCGCCAAAAAGTCGTGTTTTTATCTCAAGAGGTATTTTCATGAGCAAAAAGTGGGGGTTTCAGCAAACAGGTCACGCCGTCAGCGAAAAACCTGGTTTTGAGAGCCAAAATGGCCATTTTTCAGTTTTTTGGGCTAAAAAGCTTTTTTTCCCAGCAAAACAGTGTTTTGGACACCTAAAATGTGCTTTTCTCGTCCAAAACTTGCGTTTAGCAGTGAAAACGTCGTGTTTTGAGCAAAAGAAAATTCTCAGCAAATTTCAAATTTTCTCAGCAGAAAACAGCTTTTTTGACCAAAAAGCACCTTTACTCAGCCAAAACCGCATTTTTTTTCGCCAAAAAGTCGTGTTTTCATCTCAAGAGGTATTTTCATGAGCAAAAAGTGGGGGTTTCAGCAAACAGGTCACGCCGTCAGCGAAAAACCTGGTTTTGAGAGCCAAAATGGCCATTTTTCAGTTTTTTGGGCTAAAAAGCTTTTTTTCCCAGCAAAACAGTGTTTTGGACACCTAAAATGTGCTTTTCTCGTCCAAAACTTGCGTTTAGCAGTGAAAACGTCGTGTTTTGAGCAAAAGAAAATTCTCAGCAAATTTCAAATTTTGTCAGCAAAAAACACCTTTTTTGACCAAAAAGCACCTTTACTCAGCCAAAACCGCATTTTTTTTCGCCAAAAAGTCGTGTTTTTATCTCAAGAGGTATTTTCATGAGCAAAAAGTGGGGGTTTCAGCAAACAGGTCACGCCGTCAGCGAAAAACCTGGTTTTGAGAGCCAAAATGGCCATTTTTCAGTTTTTTGGGCTAAAAAGCTTTTTTTCCCCAGCAAAACAGTGTTTTGGACACCTAAAATGTGCTTTTCTCGTCCAAAACTTGCGTTTAGCAGTGAAAACGTCGTGTTTTGAGCAAAAGAAAATTCTCAGCAAATTTCAAATTTTCTCAGCAAAAAACACCTTTTTTGACCAAAAAGCACCTTTACTCAGCCAAAACCGCATTTTTTTTCGCCAAAAAGTCGTGTTTTTATCTCAAGAGGTATTTTCATGAGCAAAAAGTGGGGGTTTCAGCAAACAGGTCACGCCGTCAGCGAAAAACCTGGTTTTGAGAGCCAAAATGGCCATTTTTCAGTTTTTTGGGCTAAAAAGCTTTTTTGCCCAGCAAAACAGTGTTTTGGACACCTAAAATGTGCTTTTCTCGTCCAAAACTTGCGTTTAGCAGTGAAAACGTCGTGTTCTGAGCAAAAGAAAATTCTCAGCAAATTTTAAATTTTCTCAGCAAAAAACACCTTTTTTGACCAAAAAGCACCTTTACTCAGCCAAAACCGCATTTTTTTTTCGCCAAAAAGTCGTGTTTTTATCTCAAGAGGTATTTTCATGAGCAAAAAGTGGGGGTTTCAGCAAACAGGTCACGCCGTCAGCGAAAAACCTGGTTTTGAGAGCCAAAATGGCCATTTTTCAGTTTTTTGGGCTAAAAAGCTTTTTTGCCCAGCAAAACAGTGTTTTGGACACCTAAAATGTGCTTTTCTCGTCCAAAACTTGCGTTTAGCAGTGAAAACGTCGTGTTTTGAGCAAAAGAAAATTCTCAGCAAATTTCAAATTTTCTCAGCAAAAAACACCTTTTTTGACCAAAAAGCACCTTTACTCAGCCAAAACCGCATTTTTTTTCGCCAAAAAGTCGTGTTTTTATCTCAAGAGGTATTTTCATGAGCAAAAAGTGGGGGTTTCAGCAAACAGGTCACGCCGTCAGCGAAAAACCTGGTTTTGAGAGCCAAAATGGCCATTTTTCAGTTTTTTGGGCTAAAAAGCTTTTTTTCCCAGCAAAACAGTGTTTTGGACACCTAAAATGTGCTTTTCTCGTCCAAAACTTGCGTTTAGCAGTGAAAACGTCGTGTTTTGAGCAAAAGAAAATTCTCAGCAAATTTCAAATTTTCTCAGCAAAAAACACCTTTTTTGACCAAAAAGCACCTTTACTCAGCCAAAACCGCATTTTTTTTCGCCAAAAAGTCGTGTTTTTATCTCAAGAGGTATTTTCATGAGCAAAAAGTGGGGGTTTCAGCAAACAGGTCACGCCGTCAGCGAAAAACCTGGTTTTGAGAGCCAAAATGGCCATTTTTCAGTTTTTTGGGCTAAAAAGCTTTTTTGCCCAGCAAAACAGTGTTTTGGACACCTAAAATGTGCTTTTCTCGACCAAAACTTGCGTTTAGCAGTGAAAACGTCGTGTTTTGAGCGAAAGAAAATTCTCAGCAAATTTCAAATTTTCTCAGCAAAAAACACCTTTTTTGACCAAAAAGCACCTTTACTCAGCCAAAACCGCATTTTTTTTCGCCAAAAAGTCGTGTTTTTATCTCAAGAGGTATTTTCATGAGCAAAAAGTGGGGGTTTCAGCAAACAGGTCACGCCGTCAGCGAAAAACCTGGTTTTGAGAGCCAAAATGGCCATTTTTCAGTTTTTTGGGCTAAAAAGCTTTTTTTCCCAGCAAAACAGTGTTTTGGACACCTAAAATGTGCTTTTCTCGTCCAAAACTTGCGTTTAGCAGTGAAAACGTCGTGTTTTGAGCAAAAGAAAATTCTCAGCAAATTTCAAATTTTCTCAGCAAAAAACACCTTTTTTGACCAAAAAGCACCTTTACTCAGCCAAAACCGCATTTTTTTTCGCCAAAAAGTCGTGTTTTTATCTCAAGAGGTATTTTCATGAGCAAAAAGTGGGGGTTTCAGCAAACAGGTCACGCCGTCAGCGAAAAACCTGGTTTTGAGAGCCAAAATGGCCATTTTTCAGTTTTTTGGGCTAAAAAGCTTTTTTTCCCAGCAAAACAGTGTTTTGGACACCTAAAATGTGCTTTTCTCGTCCAAAACTTGCGTTTAGCAGTGAAAACGTCGTGTTTTGAGCAAAAGAAAATTCTCAGCAAATTTCAAATTTTCTCAGCAAAAAACACCTTTTTTGACCAAAAAGCACCTTTACTCAGCCAAAACCGCATTTTTTTTCGCCAAAAAGTCGTGTTTTTATCTCAAGAGGTATTTTCATGAGCAAAAAGTGGGGGTTTCAGCAAACAGGTCACGCCGTCAGCGAAAAACCTGGTTTTGAGAGCCAAAATGGCCATTTTTCAGTTTTTTGGGCTAAAAAGCTTTTTTTCCCAGCAAAACAGTGTTTTGGACACCTAAAATGTGCTTTTCTCGTCCAAAACTTGCGTTTAGCAGTGAAAACGTCGTGTTTTGAGCAAAAAAATTCTCAGCAAATTTCAAATTTTCTCAGCAAAAAACACCTTTTTTGACCAAAAAGCACCTTTACTCAGCCAAAACCGCATTTTTTTTCGCCAAAAAGTCGTGTTTTTATCTCAAGAGGTATTTTCATGAGCAAAAAGTGGGGGTTTCAGCAAACAGGTCACGCCGTCAGCGAAAAACCTGGTTTTGAGAGCCAAAATGGCCATTTTTCAGTTTTTTGGGCTAAAAAGCTTTTTTTCCCAGCAAAACAGTGTTTTGGACACCTAAAATGTGCTTTTCTCGTCCAAAACTTGCGTTTAGCAGTGAAAACGTCGTGTTTTGAGCAAAAGAAAATTCTCAGCAAATTTCAAATTTTCTCAGCAAAAAACACCTTTTTTGACCAAAAAGCACCTTTACTCAGCCAAAACCGCATTTTTTTTTCGCCAAAAAGTCGTGTTTTTATCTCAAGAGGTATTTTCATGAGCAAAAAGTGGGGGTTTCAGCAAACAGGTCACGCCGTCAGCGAAAAACCTGGTTTTGAGAGCCAAAATGGCCATTTTTCAGTTTTTTGGGCTAAAAAGCTTTTTTTCCCAGCAAAACAGTGTTTTGGACACCTAAATTGTGCTTTTCTCGTCCAAAACTTGCGTTTAGCAGTGAAAACGTCGTGTTTTGAGCAAAAGAAAATTCTCAGCAAATTTCAAATTTTCTCAGCAAAAAACACCTTTTTTGACCAAAAAGCACCTTTACTCAGCCAAAACCGCATTTTTTTTCGCCAAAAAGTCGTGTTTTTATCTCAAGAGGTATTTTCATGAGCAAAAAGTGGGGGTTTCAGCAAACAGGTCACGCCGTCAGCGAAAAACCTGGTTTTGAGAGCCAAAATGGCCATTTTTCAGTTTTTTGGGCTAAAAAGCTTTTTTTCCCAGCAAAACAGTGTTTTGGACACCTAAAATGTGCTTTTCTCGTCCAAAACTTGCGTTTAGCAGTGAAAACGTCGTGTTTTGAGCAAAAGAAAATTCTCAGCAAATTTCCAATTTTCTCAGCAAAAAACACCTTTTTTGACCAAAAAGCACCTTTACTCAGCCAAAACCGCATTTTTTTTCGCCAAAAAGTCGTGTTTTTATCTCAAGAGGTATTTTCATGAGCAAAAAGTGGGGGTTTCAGCAAACAGGTCACGCCGTCAGCGAAAAACCTGGTTTTGAGAGCCAAAATGGCCATTTTTTAGTTTTTTGGGCTAAAAAGCTTTTTTTCCCAGCAAAACAGTGTTTTGGACACCTAAAATGTGCTTTTCTCGACCAAAACTTGCGTTTAGCAGTGAAAACGTCGTGTTTTGAGCAAAAGAAAATTCTCAGCAAATTTCAAATTTTCTCAGCAAAAAACACCTTTTTTGACCAAAAAGCACCTTTACTCAGCCAAAACCGCATTTTTTTTCGCCAAAAAGTCGTGTTTTTATCTCAAGAGGTATTTTCATGAGCAAAAAGTGGGGGTTTCAGCAAACAGGTCACGCCGTCAGCGAAAAACCTGGTTTTGAGAGCCAAAATGGCCATTTTTCAGTTTTTTGGGCTAAAAAGCTTTTTTTCCCAGCAAAACAGTGTTTTGGACACCTAAAATGTGCTTTTCTCGTCCAAAACTTGCGTTTAGCAGTGAAAACGTCGTGTTTTGAGCAAAAGAAAATTCTCAGCAAATTTCCAATTTTCTCAGCAAAAAACACCTTTTTTGACCAAAAAGCACCTTTACTCAGCCAAAACCGCATTTTTTTTCGCCAAAAAGTCGTGTTTTTATCTCAAGAGGTATTTTCATGAGCAAAAAGTGGGGGTTTCAGCAAACAGGTCACGCCGTCAGCGAAAAACCTGGTTTTGAGAGCCAAAATGGCCATTTTTCAGTTTTTTGGGCTAAAAAGCTTTTTTTCCCAGCAAAACAGTGTTTTGGACACCTAAAATGTGCTTTTCTCGTCCAAAACTTGCGTTTAGCAGTGAAAACGTCGTGTTTTGAGCAAAACAAAATTCTCAGCAAATTTCAAATTTTCTCAGCAAAAAAACACCTTTTTTGACCAAAAAGCACCTTTACTCAGCCAAAACCGCATTTTTTTTCGCCAAAAAGTCGTGTTTTTATCTCAAGAGGTATTTTCATGAGCAAAAAGTGGGGGTTTCAGCAAACAGGTCACGCCGTCAGCGAAAAACCTGGTTTTGAGAGCCAAAATGGCCATTTTTCAGTTTTTTGGGCTAAAAAGCTTTTTTTCCCAGCAAAACAGTGTTTTGGACACCTAAAATGTGCTTTTCTCGTCCAAAACTTGCGTTTAGTGGTGAAAACGTCGTGTTTTGAGCAAAAGAAAATTCTCAGCAAATTTCCAATTTTCTCAGCAAAAAACACCTTTTTTGACCAAAAAGCACCTTTACTCAGCCAAAACCGCATTTTTTTTCGCCAAAAAGTCGTGTTTTTATCTCAAGAGGTATTTTCATGAGCAAAAAGTAGGGGTTTCAGCAAACAGGTCACGCCGTCAGCGAAAAACCTGGTTTTGAGAGCCAAAATGGCCATTTTTCAGTTTTTTGGGCTAAAAAGCTTTTTTTCCCAGCAAAACAGTGTTTTGGACACCTAAAATGTGCTTTTCTCGTCCAAAACTTGCGTTTAGCAGTGAAAACGTCGTGTTTTGAGCAAAAGAAAATTCTCAGCAAATTTCAAATTTTCTCAGCAAAAAACACCTTTTTTGACCAAAAAGCACCTTTACTCAGCCAAAACCGCATTTTTTTTCGCCAAAAAGTCGTGTTTTTATCTCAAGAGGTATTTTCATGAGCAAAAAGTGGGGGTTTCAGCAAACAGGTCACGCCGTCAGCGAAAAACCTGGTTTTGAGAGCCAAAATGGCCATTTTTCAGTTTTTTGGGCTAAAAAGCTTTTTTGCCCAGCAAAACAGTGTTTTGGACACCTAAAATGTGCTTTTCTCGTCCAAAACTTGCGTTTAGCAGTGAAAACGTCGTGTTTTGAGCAAAAGAAAATTCTCAGCAAATTTCAAATTTTCTCAGCAAAAAACACCTTTTTTGACCAAAAAGCACCTTTACTCAGCCAAAACCGCATTTTTTTTCGCCAAAAAGTCGTGTTTTTATTTCAAGAGGTATTTTCATGAGCAAAAAGTAGGGGTTTCAGCAAACAGGTCACGCCGTCAGCGAAAAACCTGGTTTTGAGAGCCAAAATGGTCATTTTTCAGTTTTCTGGGCTAAAAAGCTTTTTTTTCCCAGCAAAACAGTGTTTTGGACACGTAAAATGTGCTTTTCTCGTCCAAAACTTGCGTTTAGCAGTGAAAACGTCGTGTTTTGAGCAAAAGAAAATTCTCAGCAAATTTCAAATTTTCTCAGCAAAAAACACCTTTTTTGACCAAAAAGCACCTTTACTCAGCCAAAACCGCATTTTTTTTCGCCAAAAAGTCGTGTTTTTATCTCAAGAGGTATTTTCATGAGCAAAAAGTGGGGGTTTCAGCAAACAGGTCACGCCGTCAGCGAAAAACCTGGTTTTGAGAGCCAAAATGGCCATTTTTCAGTTTTTTGGGCTAAAAAGCTTTTTTTCCCAGCAAAACAGTGTTTTGGACACCTAAAATGTGCTTTTCTCGTCCAAAACTTGCGTTTAGCAGTGAAAACGTCGTGTTTTGAGCAAAAGAAAATTCTCAGCAAATTTCAAATTTTCTCAGCAAAAAACACCTTTTTTGACCAAAAAGCACCTTTACTCAGCCAAAACCGCATTTTTTTTCGCCAAAAAGTCGTGTTTTTATCTCAAGAGGTATTTTCATGAGCAAAAAGTGGGGGTTTCAGCAAACAGGTCACGCCGTCAGCGAAAAACCTGGTTTTGAGAGCCAAAATGGCCATTTTTCAGTTTTTTGGGCTAAAAAGCTTTTTTTCCCAGCAAAACAGTGTTTTGGACACCTAAAATGTGCTTTTCTCGTCCAAAACTTGCGTTTAGCAGTGAAAACGTCGTGTTTTGAGCAAAAGAAAATTCTCAGCAAATTTCCAATTTTGTCAGCAAAAAACACCTTTTTTGACCAAAAAGCACCTTTACTCAGCCAAAACCGCATTTTTTTTCGCCAAAAAGTCGTGTTTTTATCTCAAGAGGTATTTTCATGAGCAAAAAGTGGGGGTTTCAGCAAACAGGTCACGCCGTCAGCGAAAAACCTGGTTTTGAGAGCCAAAATGGCCATTTTTCAGTTTTTTGGGCTAAAAAGCTTTTTTTCCCAGCAAAACAGTGTTTTGGACACCTAAAATGTGCTTTTCTCGTCCAAAACTTGCGTTTAGCAGTGAAAACGTCGTGTTTTGAGCAAAAGAAAATTCTCAGCAAATTTCAAATTTTCTCAGCAAAAAACACCTTTTTTGACCAAAAAGCACCTTTACTCAGCCAAAACCGCATTTTTTTTCGCCAAAAAGTCGTGTTTTTATCTCAAGAGGTATTTTCATGAGCAAAAAGTGGGGGTTTCAGCAAACAGGTCACGCCGTCAGCGAAAAACCTGGTTTTGAGAGCCAAAATGGCCATTTTTCAGTTTTTTGGGCTAAAAAGCTTTTTTTCCCAGCAAAACAGTGTTTTGGACACCTAAAATGTGCTTTTCTCGTCCAAAACTTGCGTTTAGCAGTGAAAACGTCGTGTTTTGAGCAAAAGAAAATTCTCAGCAAATTTCCAATTTTCTCAGCAAAAAACACCTTTTTTGACCAAAAAGCACCTTTACTCAGCCAAAACCGCATTTTTTTTTGCCAAAAAGTCGTGTTTTTATCTCAAGAGGTATTTTCATGAGCAAAAAGTGGGGGTTTCAGCAAACAGGTCACGCCGTCAGCGAAAAACCTGGTTTTGAGAGCCAAAATGGCCATTTTTCAGTTTTTTGGGCTAAAAAGCTTTTTTTCCCAGCAAAACAGTGTTTTGGACACCTAAAATGTGCTTTTCTCGTCCAAAACTTGCGTTTAGCAGTGAAAACGTCGTGTTTTGAGCAAAAGAAAATTCTCAGCAAATTTCCAATTTTCTCAGCAAAAAACACCTTTTTTGACCAAAAAGCACCTTTACTCAGCCAAAACCGCATTTTTTTTCGCCAAAAAGTCGTGTTTTTATCTCAAGAGGTATTTTCATGAGCAAAAAGTGGGGGTTTCAGCAAACAGGTCACGCCGTCAGCGAAAAACCTGGTTTTGAGAGCCAAAATGGCCATTTTTCAGTTTTTTGGGCTAAAAAGCTTTTTTTCCCAGCAAAACAGTGTTTTGGACACCTAAAATGTGCTTTTCTCGTCCAAAACTTGCGTTTAGCAGTGAAAACGTCGTGTTTTGAGCAAAAGAAAATTCTCAGCAAATTTCAAATTTTCTCAGCAAAAAACACCTTTTTTGACCAAAAAGCACCTTTACTCAGCCAAAACCGCATTTTTTTTCGCCAAAAAGTCGTGTTTTTATCTCAAGAGGTATTTTCATGAGCAAAAAGTGGGGGTTTCAGCAAACAGGTCACGCCGTCAGCGAAAAACCTGGTTTTGAGAGCCAAAATGGCCATTTTTCAGTTTTTTGGGCTAAAAAGCTTTTTTTCCCAGCAAAACAGTGTTTTGGACACCTAAAATGTGCTTTTCTCGTCCAAAACTTGCGTTTAGCAGTGAAAACGTCGTGTTTTGAGCAAAAGAAAATTCTCAGCAAATTTCCAATTTTCTCAGCAAAAAACACCTTTTTTGACCAAAAAGCACCTTTACTCAGCCAAAACCGCATTTTTTTTTGCCAAAAAGTCGTGTTTTTATCTCAAGAGGTATTTTCATGAGCAAAAAGTGGGGGTTTCAGCAAACAGGTCACGCCGTCAGCGAAAAACCTGGTTTTGAGAGCCAAAATGGCCATTTTTCAGTTTTTTGGGCTAAAAAGCTTTTTTTCCCAGCAAAACAGTGTTTTGGACACCTAAAATGTGCTTTTCTCGTCCAAAACTTGCGTTTAGCAGTGAAAACGTCGTGTTTTGAGCAAAAGAAAATTCTCAGCAAATTTCCAATTTTCTCAGCAAAAAACACCTTTTTTGACCAAAAAGCACCTTTACTCAGCCAAAACCGCATTTTTTTTCGCCAAAAAGTCGTGTTTTTATTTCAAGAGGTATTTTCATGAGCAAAAAGTAGGGGTTTCAGCAAACAGGTCACGCCGTCAGCGAAAAACCTGGTTTTGAGAGCCAAAATGGCCATTTTTCAGTTTTCTGGGCTAAAAAGCTTTTTTTTCCCAGCAAAACAGTGTTTTGGACACCTAAAATGTGCTTTTCTCGTCCAAAACTTGCGTTTAGCAGTGAAAACGTCGTGTTTTGAGCAAAAGAAAATTCTCAGCAAATTTCAAATTTTCTCAGCAAAAAACACCTTTTTTGACCAAAAAGCACCTTTACTCAGCCAAAACCGCATTTTTTTTCGCCAAAAAGTCGTGTTTTTATTTCAAGAGGTATTTTCATGAGCAAAAAGAAGGGGTTTCAGCAAACAGGTCACGCCGTCAGCGAAAAACCTGGTTTTGAGAGCCAAAATGGCCATTTTTCAGTTTTCTGGGCTAAAAAGCTTTTTTTTCCCAGCAAAACAGTGTTTTGGACACCTAAAATGTGCTTTTCTCGTCCAAAACTTGCGTTTAGCAGTGAAAACGTCGTGTTTTGAGCAAAAGAAAATTCTCAGCAAATTTCAAATTTTCTCAGCAAAAAACACCTTTTTTGACCAAAAAGCACCTTTACTCAGCCAAAACCGCATTTTTTTTCGCCAAAAAGTCGTGTTTTTATCTCAAGAGGTATTTTCATGAGCAAAAAGTGGGGGTTTCAGCAAACAGGTCACGCCGTCAGCGAAAAACCTGGTTTTGAGAGCCAAAATGGCCATTTTTCAGTTTTTTGGGCTAAAAAGCTTTTTTTCCCAGCAAAACAGTGTTTTGGACACCTAAAATGTGCTTTTCTCGTCCAAAACTTGCGTTTAGCAGTGAAAACGTCGTGTTTTGAGCAAAAGAAAATTCTCAGCAAATTTCCAATTTTGTCAGCAAAAAACACCTTTTTTGACCAAAAAGCACCTTTACTCAGCCAAAACCGCATTTTTTTTCGCCAAAAAGTCGTGTTTTTATCTCAAGAGGTATTTTCATGAGCAAAAAGTGGGGGTTTCAGCAAACAGGTCACGCCGTCAGCGAAAAACCTGGTTTTGAGAGCCAAAATGGCCATTTTTCAGTTTTTTGGGCTAAAAAGCTTTTTTTCCCAGCAAAACAGTGTTTTGGACACCTAAAATGTGCTTTTCTCGTCCAAAACTTGCGTTTAGCAGTGAAAACGTCGTGTTTTGAGCAAAAGAAAATTCTCAGCAAATTTCCAATTTTGTCAGCAAAAAACACCTTTTTTGACCAAAAAGCACCTTTACTCAGCCAAAACCGCATTTTTTTTCGCCAAAAAGTCGTGTTTTTATCTCAAGAGGTATTTTCATGAGCAAAAAGTGGGGGTTTCAGCAAACAGGTCACGCCGTCAGCGAAAAACCTGGTTTTGAGAGCCAAAATGGCCATTTTTCAGTTTTTTGGGCTAAAAAGCTTTTTTTCCCAGCAAAACAGTGTTTTGGACACCTAAAATGTGCTTTTCTCGTCCAAAACTTGCGTTTAGCAGTGAAAACGTCGTGTTTTGAGCAAAAGAAAATTCTCAGCAAATTTCCAATTTTCTCAGCAAAAAACACCTTTTTTGACCAAAAAGCACCTTTACTCAGCCAAAACCGCATTTTTTTTCGCCAAAAAGTCGTGTTTTTATCTCAAGAGGTATTTTCATGAGCAAAAAGTGGGGGTTTCAGCAAACAGGTCACGCCGTCAGCGAAAAACCTGGTTTTGAGAGCCAAAATGGCCATTTTTCAGTTTTTTGGGCTAAAAAGCTTTTTTTCCCAGCAAAACAGTGTTTTGGACACCTAAAATGTGCTTTTCTCGTCCAAAACTTGCGTTTAGCAGTGAAAACGTCGTGTTTTGAGCAAAAGAAAATTCTCAGCAAATTTCCAATTTTCTCAGCAAAAAACACCTTTTTTGACCAAAAAGCACCTTTACTCAGCCAAAACCGCATTTTTTTTCGCCAAAAAGTCGTGTTTTTATCTCAAGAGGTATTTTCATGAGCAAAAAGTGGGGGTTTCAGCAAACAGGTCACGCCGTCAGCGAAAAACCTGGTTTTGAGAGCCAAAATGGCCATTTTTCAGTTTTTTGGGCTAAAAAGCTTTTTTTCCCAGCAAAACAGTGTTTTGGACACCTAAAATGTGCTTTTCTCGTCCAAAACTTGCGTTTAGCAGTGAAAACGTCGTGTTTTGAGCAAAAGAAAATTCTCAGCAAATTTCCAATTTTCTCAGCAAAAAACACCTTTTTTGACCAAAAAGCACCTTTACTCAGCCAAAACCGCATTTTTTTTCGCCAAAAAGTCGTGTTTTTATCTCAAGAGGTATTTTCATGAGCAAAAAGTGGGGGTTTCAGCAAACAGGTCACGCCGTCAGCGAAAAACCTGGTTTTGAGAGCCAAAATGGCCATTTTTCAGTTTTTTGGGCTAAAAAGCTTTTTTTCCCAGCAAAACAGTGTTTTGGACACCTAAAATGTGCTTTTCTCGTCCAAAACTTGCGTTTAGCAGTGAAAACGTCGTGTTTTGAGCAAAAGAAAATTCTCAGCAAATTTCCAATTTTCTCAGCAAAAAACACCTTTTTTGACCAAAAAGCACCTTTACTCAGCCAAAACCGCATTTTTTTTCGCCAAAAAGTCGTGTTTTTATCTCAAGAGGTATTTTCATGAGCAAAAAGTGGGGGTTTCAGCAAACAGGTCACGCCGTCAGCGAAAAACCTGGTTTTGAGAGCCAAAATGGCCATTTTTCAGTTTTTTGGGCTAAAAAGCTTTTTTTCCCAGCAAAACAGTGTTTTGGACACCTAAAATGTGCTTTTCTCGTCCAAAACTTGCGTTTAGCAGTGAAAACGTCGTGTTTTGAGCAAAAGAAAATTCTCAGCAAATTTCCAATTTTCTCAGCAAAAAACACCTTTTTTGACCAAAAAGCACCTTTACTCAGCCAAAACCGCATTTTTTTTCGCCAAAAAGTCGTGTTTTTATCTCAAGAGGTATTTTCATGAGCAAAAAGTGGGGGTTTCAGCAAACAGGTCACGCCGTCAGCGAAAAACCTGGTTTTGAGAGCCAAAATGGCCATTTTTCAGTTTTTTGGGCTAAAAAGCTTTTTTTCCCAGCAAAACAGTGTTTTGGACACCTAAAATGTGCTTTTCTCGTCCAAAACTTGCGTTTAGCAGTGAAAACGTCGTGTTTTGAGCAAAAGAAAATTCTCAGCAAATTTCAAATTTTCTCAGCAAAAAACACCTTTTTTGACCAAAAAGCACCTTTACTCAGCCAAAACCGCATTTTTTTTCGCCAAAAAGTCGTGTTTTTATCTCAAGAGGTATTTTCATGAGCAAAAAGTGGGGGTTTCAGCAAACAGGTCACGCCGTCAGCGAAAAACCTGGTTTTGAGAGCCAAAATGGCCATTTTTCAGTTTTTTGGGCTAAAAAGCTTTTTTTCCCAGCAAAACAGTGTTTTGGACACCTAAAATGTGCTTTTCTCGTCCAAAACTTGCGTTTAGCAGTGAAAACGTCGTGTTTTGAGCAAAAGAAAATTCTCAGCAAATTTCAAATTTTCTCAGCAAAAAACACCTTTTTTGACCAAAAAGCACCTTTACTCAGCCAAAACCGCATTTTTTTTCGCCAAAAAGTCGTGTTTTTATCTCAAGAGGTATTTTCATGAGCAAAAAGTGGGGGTTTCAGCAAACAGGTCACGCCGTCAGCGAAAAACCTGGTTTTGAGAGCCAAAATGGCCATTTTTCAGTTTTTTGGGCTAAAAAGCTTTTTTCCCCAGCAAAACAGTGTTTTGGACACCTAAAATGTGCTTTTCTCGTCCAAAACTTGCGTTTAGCAGTGAAAACGTTGTGTTTTGAGCAAAAGAAAATTCTCAGCAAATTTCCAATTTTGTCAGCAAAAAACACCTTTTTTGACCAAAAAGCACCTTTACTCAGCCAAAACCGCATTTTTTTTCGCCAAAAAGTCGTGTTTTTATCTCAAGAGGTATTTTCATGAACAAAAAGTGGGGGTTTCAGCAAACAGGTCACGCCGTCAGCGAAAAACCTGGTTTTGAGAGCCAAAATGGCCATTTTTCAGTTTTTTGGGCTAAAAAGCTTTTTTTCCCAGCAAAACAGTGTTTTGGACACCTAAAATGTGCTTTTCTCGTCCAAAACTTGCGTTTAGCAGTGAAAACGTCGTGTTTTGAGCAAAAGAAAATTCTCAGCAAATTTCCAATTTTGTCAGCAAAAAACACCTTTTCTGACCAAAAAGCACCTTTACTCAGCCAAAACCGCATTTTTTTTCGCCAAAAAGTCGTGTTTTTATCTCAAGAGGTATTTTCATGAGCAAAAAGTGGGGGTTTCAGCAAACAGGTCACGCCGTCAGCGAAAAACCTGGTTTTGAGAGCCAAAATGGCCATTTTTCAGTTTTTTGGGCTAAAAAGCTTTTTTTCCCAGCAAAACAGTGTTTTGGACACCTAAAATGTGCTTTTCTCGTCCAAAACTTGCGTTTAGCAGTGAAAACGTCGTGTTTTGAGCAAAAGAAAATTCTCAGCAAATTTCCAATTTTCTCAGCAAAAAACACCTTTTTTGACCAAAAAGCACCTTTACTCAGCCAAAACCGCATTTTTTTTCGCCAAAAAGTCGTGTTTTTATCTCAAGAGGTATTTTCATGAGCAAAAAGTGGGGGTTTCAGCAAACAGGTCACGCCGTCAGCGAAAAACCTGGTTTTGAGAGCCAAAATGGCCATTTTTCAGTTTTTTGGGCTAAAAAGCTTTTTTCCCCAGCAAAACAGTGTTTTGGACACCTAAAATGTGCTTTTCTCGTCCAAAACTTGCGTTTAGCAGTGAAAACGTCGTGTTTTGAGCAAAAGAAAATTCTCAGCAAATTTCCAATTTTCTCAGCAAAAAACACCTTTTTTGACCAAAAAGCACCTTTACTCAGCCAAAACCGCATTTTTTTTCGCCAAAAAGTCGTGTTTTTATCTCAAGAGGTATTTTCATGAGCAAAAAGTGGGGGTTTCAGCAAACAGGTCACGCCGTCAGCGAAAAACCTGGTTTTGAGAGCCAAAATGGCCATTTTTCAGTTTTTTGGGCTAAAAAGCTTTTTTTCCCAGCAAAACAGTGTTTTGGACACCTAAAATGTGCTTTTCTCGTCCAAAACTTGCGTTTAGCAGTGAAAACGTCGTGTTTTGAGCAAAAGAAAATTCTCAGCAAATTTCCAATTTTGTCAGCAAAAAACACCTTTTTTGACCAAAAAGCACCTTTACTCAGCCAAAACCGCATTTTTTTTCGCCAAAAAGTCGTGTTTTTATTTCAAGAGGTATTTTCATGAGCAAAAAGTAGGGGTTTCAGCAAACAGGTCACGCCGTCAGCGAAAAACCTGGTTTTGAGAGCCAAAATGGCCATTTTTCAGTTTTTTGGGCAAAAAAGCTTTTTTTCCCAGCAAAACAGTGTTTTGGACACCTAAAATGTGCTTTTCTCGTCCAAAACTTGCGTTTAGCAGTGAAAACGTCGTGTTTTGAGCAAAAGAAAATTCTCAGCAAATTTCAAATTTTCTCAGCAAAAAACACCTTTTTTGACCAAAAAGCACCTTTACTCAGCCAAAACCGCATTTTTTTTCGCCAAAAAGTCGTGTTTTTATCTCAAGAGGTATTTTCATGAGCAAAAAGTGGGGGTTTCAGCAAACAGGTCACGCCGTCAGCGAAAAACCTGGTTTTGAGAGCCAAAATGGCCATTTTTCAGTTTTTTGGGCTAAAAAGCTTTTTTTCCCAGCAAAACAGTGTTTTGGACACCTAAAATGTGCTTTTCTCGTCCAAAACTTGCGTTTAGCAGTGAAAACGTCGTGTTTTGAGCAAAAGAAAATTCTCAGCAAATTTCAAATTTTCTCAGCAAAAAACACCTTTTTTGACCAAAAAGCACCTTTACTCAGCCAAAACCGCATTTTTTTTCGCCAAAAAGTCGTGTTTTTATCTCAAGAGGTATTTTCATGAACAAAAAGTGGGGGTTTCAGCAAACAGGTCACGCCGTCAGCGAAAAACCTGGTTTTGAGAGCCAAAATGGCCATTTTTCAGTTTTTTGGGCTAAAAAGCTTTTTTTCCCAGCAAAACAGTGTTTTGGACACCTAAAATGTGCTTTTCTCGTCCAAAACTTGCGTTTAGCAGTGAAAACGTCGTGTTTTGAGCAAAAGAAAATTCTCAGCAAATTTCCAATTTTCTCAGCAAAAAACACCTTTTTTGACCAAAAAGCACCTTTACTCAGCCAAAACCGCATTTTTTTTCGCCAAAAAGTCGTGTTTTTATCTCAAGAGGTATTTTCATGAACAAAAAGTGGGGGTTTCAGCAAACAGGTCACGCCGTCAGCGAAAAACCTGGTTTTGAGAGCCAAAATGGCCATTTTTCAGTTTTTTGGGCTAAAAAGCTTTTTTTCCCAGCAAAACAGTGTTTTGGACACCTAAAATGTGCTTTTCTCGTCCAAGACTTGCGTTTAGCAGTGAAAACGTCGTGTTTTGAGCAAAAGAAAATTCTCAGCAAATTTCCAATTTTCTCAGCAAAAAACACCTTTTTTGACCAAAAAGCACCTTTACTCAGCCAAAACCGCATTTTTTTTCGCCAAAAAGTCGTGTTTTTATCTCAAGAGGTATTTTCATGAGCAAAAAGTGGGGGTTTCAGCAAACAGGTCACGCCGTCAGCGAAAAACCTGGTTTTGAGAGCCAAAATGGCCATTTTTCAGTTTTTTGGGCTAAAAAGCTTTTTTCCCAGCAAAACAGTGTTTTGGACACCTAAAATGTGCTTTTCTCGTCCAAAACTTGCGTTTAGCAGTGAAAACGTCGTGTTTTGAGCAAAAGAAAATTCTCAGCAAATTTCAAATTTTCTCAGCAAAAAACACCTTTTTTGACCAAAAAGCACCTTTACTCAGCCAAAACCGCATTTTTTTTCGCCAAAAAGTCGTGTTTTTATCTCAAGAGGTATTTTCATGAGCAAAAAGTGGGGGTTTCAGCAAACAGGTCACGCCGTCAGCGAAAAACCTGGTTTTGAGAGCCAAAATGGCCATTTTTCAGTTTTTTGGGCTAAAAAGCTTTTTTTCCCAGCAAAACAGTGTTTTGGACACCTAAAATGTGCTTTTCTCGTCCAAAACTTGCGTTTAGCAGTGAAAACGTCGTGTTTTGAGCAAAAGAAAATTCTCAGCAAATTTCCAATTTTCTCAGCAAAAAACACCTTTTTTGACCAAAAAGCACCTTTACTCAGCCAAAACCGCATTTTTTTTCGCCAAAAAGTCGTGTTTTTATCTCAAGAGGTATTTTCATGAGCAAAAAGTGGGGGTTTCAGCAAACAGGTCACGCCGTCAGCGAAAAACCTGGTTTTGAGAGCCAAAATGGCCATTTTTCAGTTTTTTGGGCTAAAAAGCTTTTTTTCCCAGCAAAACAGTGTTTTGGACACCTAAAATGTGCTTTTCTCGTCCAAGACTTGCGTTTAGCAGTGAAAACGTCGTGTTTTGAGCAAAAGAAAATTCTCAGCAAATTTCCAATTTTCTCAGCAAAAAACACCTTTTTTGACCAAAAAGCACCTTTACTCAGCCAAAACCGCATTTTTTTTCGCCAAAAAGTCGTGTTTTTATCTCAAGAGGTATTTTCATGAGCAAAAAGTGGGGGTTTCAGCAAACAGGTCACGCCGTCAGCGAAAAACCTGGTTTTGAGAGCCAAAATGGCCATTTTTCAGTTTTTTGGGCTAAAAAGCTTTTTTCCCAGCAAAACAGTGTTTTGGACACCTAAAATGTGCTTTTCTCGTCCAAAACTTGCGTTTAGCAGTGAAAACGTCGTGTTTTGAGCAAAAGAAAATTCTCAGCAAATTTCAAATTTTCTCAGCAAAAAACACCTTTTTTGACCAAAAAGCACCTTTACTCAGCCAAAACCGCATTTTTTTTCGCCAAAAAGTCGTGTTTTTATCTCAAGAGGTATTTTCATGAGCAAAAAGTGGGGGTTTCAGCAAACAGGTCACGCCGTCAGCGAAAAACCTGGTTTTGAGAGCCAAAATGGCCATTTTTCAGTTTTTTGGGCTAAAAAGCTTTTTTTCCCAGCAAAACAGTGTTTTGGACACCTAAAATGTGCTTTTCTCGTCCAAAACTTGCGTTTAGCAGTGAAAACGTCGTGTTTTGAGCAAAAGAAAATTCTCAGCAAATTTCCAATTTTGTCAGCAAAAAACACCTTTTTTGACCAAAAAGCACCTTTACTCAGCCAAAACCGCATTTGTTTTCGCCAAAAAGTCGTGTTTTTATCTCAAGAGGTATTTTCATGAGCAAAAAGTGGGGGTTTCAGCAAACAGGTCACGCCGTCAGCTAAAAACCTGGTTTTGAGAGCCAAAATGGCCATTTTTCAGTTTTTTGGGCTAAAAAGCTTTTTTTCCCAGCAAAACAGTGTTTTGGACACCTAAAATGTGCTTTTCTCGTCCAAAACTTGCGTTTAGCAGTGAAAACGTCGTGTTTTGAGCAAAAGAAAATTCTCAGCAAATTTCCAATTTTCTCAGCAAAAAACACCTTTTTTGACCAAAAAGCACCTTTACTCAGCCAAAACCGCATTTTTTTTCGCCAAAAGGTCGTGTTTTTATCTCAAGAGGTATTTTCATGAGCAAAAAGTGGGGGTTTCAGCAAACAGGTCACGCCGTCAGCGAAAAACCTGGTTTTGAGAGCCAAAATGGCCATTTTTCAGTTTTTTGGGCTAAAAAGCTTTTTTTCCCAGCAAAACAGTGTTTTGGACACCTAAAATGTGCTTTTCTCGTCCAAAACTTGCGTTTAGCAGTGAAAACGTCGTGTTTTGAGCAAAAGAAAATTCTCAGCAAATTTCCAATTTTCTCAGCAAAATTGAGTTTGGAACCTTTTACTTGCGTTTCACCTTTTTTGACAAAAAGCACTTTACTCAGCCAAAACAACAGCAGAGTATTAAAGAGGTATTTTCATGAGCAAAAGTGGGGGTTTCAGCAAACAGGTCACGCCGTCAGCGAAAAACTTGGTTTTGAGAGCCAAAATGGCCATTTTTCAGTTTTTTGGGCTAAAAAGCTTTTTTCCCAGCAAAACAGTGTTTTGGACACCTAAAATGTGCTTTTCTCGTCCAAAACTTGCGTTTAGCAGTGAAAACGTCGTGTTTTGAGCAAAAGAAAATTCTCAGCAAATTTCCAATTTTGTCAGCAAAAAACACCTTTTTTGACCAAAAAGCACCTTTACTCAGCCAAAACCGCATTTTTTTTCGCCAAAAAGTCGTGTTTTTATCTCAAGAGGTATTTTCATGAGCAAAAAGTGGGGGTTTCAGCAAACAGGTCACGCCGTCAGCGAAAAACCTGGTTTTGAGAGCCAAAATGGCCATTTTTCAGTTTTTTGGGCTAAAAAGCTTTTTTTCCCAGCAAAACAGTGTTTTGGACACCTAAAATGTGCTTTTCTCGTCCAAAACTTGCGTTTAGCAGTGAAAACGTCGTGTTTTGAGCAAAAGAAAATTCTCAGCAAATTTCCAATTTTCTCAGCAAAAAACACCTTTTTTGACCAAAAAGCACCTTTACTCAGCCAAAACCGCATTTTTTTTCGCCAAAAAGTCGTGTTTTTATCTCAAGAGGTATTTTCATGAGCAAAAAGTGGGGGTTTCAGCAAACAGGTCACGCCGTCAGCGAAAAACCTGGTTTTGAGAGCCAAAATGGCCATTTTTCAGTTTTTTGGGCTAAAAAGCTTTTTTTCCCAGCAAAACAGTGTTTTGGACACCTAAAATGTGCTTTTCTCGTCCAAAACTTGCGTTTAGCAGTGAAAACGTCGTGTTTTGAGCAAAAGAAAATTCTCAGCAAATTTCCAATTTTCTCAGCAAAAAACACCTTTTTTGACCAAAAAGCACCTTTACTCAGCCAAAACCACATTTTTTTTCGCCAAAAAGTCGTGTTTTTATCTCAAGAGGTATTTTCATGAGCAAAAAGTGGGGGTTTCAGCAAACAGGTCACGCCGTCAGCGAAAAACCTGGTTTTGAGAGCCAAAATGGCCATTTTTCAGTTTTTTGGGCTAAAAAGCTTTTTTTCCCAGCAAAACAGTGTTTTGGACACCTAAAATGTGCTTTTCTCGTCCAAAACTTGCGTTTAGCAGTAAAAACGTCGTGTTTTGAGCAAAAGAAAATTCTCAGCAAATTTCCAATTTTCTCAGCAAAAAAAACCTTTTTTGACCAAAAAGCACCTTTACTCAGCCAAAACCGCATTTTTTTTCGCCAAAAAGTCGTGTTTTCATCTCAAGAGGTATTTTCATGAGCAAAAAGTGGGGGTTTCAGCAAACAGGTCACGCCGTCAGCGAAAAACCTGGTTTTGAGAGCCAAAATGGCCATTTTTCAGTTTTTTGGGCTAAAAAGCTTTTTTTCCCAGCAAAACAGTGTTTTGGACACCTAAAATGTGCTTTTCTCGTCCAAAACTTGCGTTTAGCAGTGAAAACGTCGTGTTTTGAGCAAAAGAAAATTCTCAGCAAATTTCCAATTTTCTCAGCAAAAAACACCTTTTTTGACCAAAAAGCACCTTTACTCAGCCAAAACCGCATTTTTTTTCGCCAAAAAGTCGTGTTTTTATCTCAAGAGGTATTTTCATGAGCAAAAAGTGGGGGTTTCAGCAAACAGGTCACGCCGTCAGCGAAAAACCTGGTTTTGAGAGCCAAAATGGCCATTTTTCAGTTTTTTGGGCTAAAAAGCTTTTTTTCCCAGCAAAACAGTGTTTTGGACACCTAAAATGTGCTTTTCTCGTCCAAAACTTGCGTTTAGCAGTGAAAACGTCGTGTTTTGAGCAAAAGAAAATTCTCAGCAAATTTCCAATTTTCTCAGCAAAAAACACCTTTTTTGACCAAAAAGCACCTTTACTCAGCCAAAACCGCATTTTTTTTCGCCAAAAAGTCGTGTTTTTATCTCAAGAGGTATTTTCATGAGCAAAAAGTGGGGGTTTCAGCAAACAGGTCACGCCGTCAGCGAAAAACCTGGTTTTGAGAGCCAAAATGGCCATTTTTCAGTTTTTTGGGCTAAAAAGCTTTTTTTCCCAGCAAAACAGTGTTTTGGACACCTAAAATGTGCTTTTCTCGTCCAAAACTTGCGTTTAGCAGTGAAAACGTCGTGTTTTGAGCAAAAGAAAATTCTCAGCAAATTTCCAATTTTCTCATCAAAAAAAACCTTTTTTGACCAAAAAGCACCTTTACTCAGCCAAAACCGCATTTTTTTTCGCCAAAAAGTCGTGTTTTTATCTCAAGAGGTATTTTCATGAGCAAAAAGTGGGGGTTTCAGCAAACAGGTCACGCCGTCAGCGAAAAACCTGGTTTTGAGAGCCAAAATGGCCATTTTTCAGTTTTTTGGGCTAAAAAGCTTTTTTTCCCAGCAAAACAGTGTTTTGGACACCTAAAATGTGCTTTTCTCGTCCAAAACTTGCGTTTAGCAGTGAAAACGTCGTGTTTTGAGCAAAAGAAAATTCTCAGCAAATTTCCAATTTTCTCAGCAAAAAACACCTTTTTTGACCAAAAAGCACCTTTACTCAGCCAAAACCGCATTTTTTTTCGCCAAAAAGTCGTGTTTTTATCTCAAGAGGTATTTTCATGAGCAAAAAGTGGGGGTTTCAGCAAACAGGTCACGCCGTCAGCGAAAAACCTGGTTTTGACAGCCAAAATGGCCATTTTTCAGTTTTTTGGGCTAAAAAGCTTTTTTTCCCAGCAAAACAGTGTTTTGGACACCTAAAATGTGCTTTTCTCGTCCAAAACTTGCGTTTAGCAGTGAAAACGTCGTGTTTTGAGCAAAAGAAAATTCTCAGCAAATTTCCAATTTTGTCAGCAAAAAACACCTTTTTTGACCAAAAAGCACCTTTACTCAGCCAAAACCGCATTTTTTTTCGCCAAAAAGTCGTGTTTTTATCTCAAGAGGTATTTTCATGAGCAAAAAGTGGGGGTTTCAGCAAACAGGTCACGCCGTCAGCGAAAAACCTGGTTTTGAGAGCCAAAATGGCCATTTTTCAGTTTTTTGGGCTAAAAAGCTTTTTTTCCCAGCAAAACAGTGTTTTGGACACCTAAAATGTGCTTTTCTCGTCCAAAACTTGCGTTTAGCAGTGAAAACGTCGTGTTTTGAGCAAAAGAAAATTCTCAGCAAATTTCCAATTTTGTCAGCAAAAAACACCTTTTTTGACCAAAAAGCACCTTTACTCAGCCAAAACCGCATTTTTTTTCGCCAAAAAGTCGTGTTTTTATCTCAAGAGGTATTTTCATGAGCAAAAAGTGGGGGTTTCAGCAAACAGGTCACGCCGTCAGCGAAAAACCTGGTTTTGAGAGCCAAAATGGCCATTTTTCAGTTTTTTGGGCTAAAAAGCTTTTTTTCCCAGCAAAACAGTGTTTTGGACACCTAAAATGTGCTTTTCTCGTCCAAGACTTGCGTTTAGCAGTGAAAACGTCGTGTTTTGAGCAAAAGAAAATTCTCAGCAAATTTCCAATTTTGTCAGCAAAAAACACCTTTTTTGACCAAAAAGCACCTTTACTCAGCCAAAACCGCATTTTTTTCGCCAAAAAGTCGTGTTTTTATCTCAAGAGGTATTTTCATGAGCAAAAAGTGGGGGTTTCAGCAAACAGGTCACGCCGTCAGCGAAAAACCTGGTTTTGAGAGCCAAAATGGCCATTTTTCAGTTTTTTGGGCTAAAAAGCTTTTTTTCCCAGCAAAACAGTGTTTTGGACACCTAAAATGTGCTTTTCTCGTCCAAAACTTGCGTTTAGCAGTGAAAACGTCGTGTTTTGAGCAAAAGAAAATTCTCAGCAAATTTCCAATTTTCTCAGCAAAAAACACCTTTTTTGACCAAAAAGCACCTTTACTCAGCCAAAACCGCATTTTTTTTCGCCAAAAAGTCGTGTTTTTATCTCAAGAGGTATTTTCATGAGCAAAAAGTGGGGGTTTCAGCAAACAGGTCACGCCGTCAGCGAAAAACCTGGTTTTGAGAGCCAAAATGGCCATTTTTCAGTTTTTTGGGCTAAAAAGCTTTTTTTCCCAGCAAAACAGTGTTTTGGACACCTAAAATGTGCTTTTCTCGTCCAAGACTTGCGTTTAGCAGTGAAAACGTCGTGTTTTGAGCAAAAGAAAATTCTCAGCAAATTTCCAATTTTGTCAGCAAAAAACACCTTTTTTGACCAAAAAGCACCTTTACTCAGCCAAAACCGCATTTTTTTTCGCCAAAAAGTCGTGTTTTTATCTCAAGAGGTATTTTCATGAGCAAAAAGTGGGGGTTTCAGCAAACAGGTCACGCCGTCAGCGAAAAACCTGGTTTTGAGAGCCAAAATGGCCATTTTTCAGTTTTTTGGGCTAAAAAGCTTTTTTTCCCAGCAAAACAGTGTTTTGGACACCTAAAATGTGCTTTTCTCGTCCAAGACTTGCGTTTAGCAGTGAAAACGTCGTGTTTTGAGCAAAAGAAAATTCTCAGCAAATTTCCAATTTTGTCAGCAAAAAACACCTTTTTTGACCAAAAAGCACCTTTACTCAGCCAAAACCGCATTTTTTTTCGCCAAAAAGTCGTGTTTTTATCTCAAGAGGTATTTTCATGAGCAAAAAGTGGGGGTTTCAGCAAACAGGTCACGCCGTCAGCGAAAAACCTGGTTTTGAGAGCCAAAATGGCCATTTTTCAGTTTTTTGGGCTAAAAAGCTTTTTTTCCCAGCAAAACAGTGTTTTGGACACCTAAAATGTGCTTTTCTCGTCCAAAACTTGCGTTTAGCAGTGAAAACGTTGTGTTTTGAGCAAAAGAAAATTCTCAGCAAATTTCCAATTTTCTCAGCAAAAAACACCTTTTTTGACCAAAAAGCACCTTTACTCAGCCAAAACCGCATTTTTTTTCGCCAAAAAGTCGTGTTTTTTTCTCAAGAGGTATTTTCATGAGCAAAAAGTGGGGGTTTCAGCAAACAGGTCACGCCGTCAGCGAAAAACCTGGTTTTGAGAGCCAAAATGGCCATTTTTCAGTTTTTTGGGCTAAAAAGCTTTTTTTCCCAGCAAAACAGTGTTTTGGACACCTAAAATGTGCTTTTCTCGTCCAAAACTTGCGTTTAGCAGTGAAAACGTCGTGTTTTGAGCAAAAGAAAATTCTCAGCAAATTTCCAATTTTCTCAGCAAAAAACACCTTTTTTGACCAAAAAGCACCTTTACTCAGCCAAAACCGCATTTTTTTTCGCCAAAAAGTCGTGTTTTTATCTCAAGAGGTATTTTCATGAGCAAAAAGTGGGGGTTTCAGCAAACAGGTCACACCGTCAGCGAAAAACCTGGTTTTGAGAGCCAAAATGGCCATTTTTCAGTTTTTTGGGCTAAAAAGCTTTTTTTCCCAGCAAAACAGTGTTTTGGACACCTAAAATGTGCTTTTCTCGTCCAAAACTTGCGTTTAGCAGTGAAAACGTCGTGTTTTGAGCAAAAGAAAATTCTCAGCAAATTTCCAATTTTCTCAGCAAAAAACACCTTTTTTGACCAAAAAGCACCTTTACTCAGCCAAAACCGCATTTTTTTTCGCCAAAAAGTCGTGTTTTTATCTCAAGAGGTATTTTCATGAGCAAAAAGTGGGGGTTTCAGCAAACAGGTCACGCCGTCAGCGAAAAACCTGGTTTTGAGAGCCAAAATGGCCATTTTTCAGTTTTTTGGGCTAAAAAGCTTTTTTTCCCAGCAAAACAGTGTTTTGGACACCTAAAATGTGCTTTTCTCGTCCAAGACTTGCGTTTAGCAGTGAAAACGTCGTGTTTTGAGCAAAAGAAAATTCTCAGCAAATTTCCAATTTTGTCAGCAAAAAACACCTTTTTTGACCAAAAAGCACCTTTACTCAGCCAAAACCGCATTTTTTTTCGCCAAAAGTCGTGTTTTTATCTCAAGAGGTATTTTCATGAGCAAAAAGTGGGGGTTTCAGCAAACAGGTCACGCCGTCAGCGAAAAACCTGGTTTTGAGAGCCAAAATGGCCATTTTTCAGTTTTTTGGGCTAAAAAGCTTTTTTTCCCAGCAAAACAGTGTTTTGGACACCTAAAATGTGCTTTTCTCGTCCAAGACTTGCGTTTAGCAGTGAAAACGTCGTGTTTTGAGCAAAAGAAAATTCTCAGCAAATTTCCAATTTTGTCAGCAAAAAACACCTTTTTTGACCAAAAAGCACCTTTACTCAGCCAAAACCGCATTTTTTTTCGCCAAAAAGTCGTGTTTTTATCTCAAGAGGTATTTTCATGAGCAAAAAGTGGGGGTTTCAGCAAACAGGTCACGCCGTCAGCGAAAAACCTGGTTTTGAGAGCCAAAATGGCCATTTTTCAGTTTTTTGGGCTAAAAAGCTTTTTTTCCCAGCAAAACAGTGTTTTGGACACCTAAAATGTGCTTTTCTCGTCCAAGACTTGCGTTTAGCAGTGAAAACGTCGTGTTTTGAGCAAAAGAAAATTCTCAGCAAATTTCCAATTTTCTCAGCAAAAAACACCTTTTTTGACCAAAAAGCACCTTTACTCAGCCAAAACCGCATTTTTTTTCGCCAAAAAGTCGTGTTTTTATCTCAAGAGGTATTTTCATGAGCAAAAAGTGGGGGTTTCAGCAAACAGGTCACGCCGTCAGCGAAAAACCTGGTTTTGAGAGGCAAAATGGCCATTTTTCAGTTTTTTGGGCTAAAAAGCTTTTTTTCCCAGCAAAACAGTGTTTTGGACACCTAAAATGTGCTTTTCTCGTCCAAGACTTGCGTTTAGCAGTGAAAACGTCGTGTTTTGAGCGAAAGAAAATTCTCAGCAAATTTCCAATTTTGTCAGCAAAAAACACCTTTTTTGACCAAAAAGCACCTTTACTCAGCCAAAACCGCATTTTTTTTCGCCAAAAAGTCGTGTTTTTATCTCAAGAGGTATTTTCATGAGCAAAAAGTGGGGGTTTCAGCAAACAGGTCACGCCGTCAGCGAAAAACCTGGTTTTGAGAGCCAAAATGGCCATTTTTCATTTTTTTGGGCTAAAAAGCTTTTTTTCCCAGCAAAACAGTGTTTTGGACACCTAAAATGTGCTTTTCTCGTCCAAAACTTGCGTTTAGCAGTGAAAACGTCGTGTTTTGAGCAAAAGAAAATTCTCAGCAAATTTCCAATTTTCTCAGCAAAAAACACCTTTTTTGACCAAAAAGCACCTTTACTCAGCCAAAACCGCATTTTTTTTCGCCAAAAAGTCGTGTTTTTATCTCAAGAGGTATTTTCATGAGCAAAAAGTGGGGGTTTCAGCAAACAGGTCACGCCGTCAGCGAAAAACCTGGTTTTGAGAGCCAAAATGGCCATTTTTCAGTTTTTTGGGCTAAAAAGCTTTTTTTTCCCAGCAAAACAGTGTTTTGGACACCTAAAATGTGCTTTTCTCGTCCAAAACTTGCGTTTAGCAGTGAAAACGTCGTGTTTTGAGCAAAAGAAAATTCTCAGCAAATTTCCAATTTTCTCAGCAAAAAACACCTTTTTTGACCAAAAAGCACCTTTACTCAGCCAAAACCGCATTTTTTTTCGCCAAAAAGTCGTGTTTTTATCTCAAGAGGTATTTTCATGAGCAAAAAGTGGGGGTTTCAGCAAACAGGTCACGCCGTCACCGAAAAACCTGGTTTTGAGAGCCAAAATGGCCATTTTTCAGTTTTTTGGGCTAAAAAGCTTTTTTTCCCAGCAAAACAGTGTTTTGGACACCTAAAATGTGCTTTTCTCGTCCAAAACTTGCGTTTAGCAGTGAAAACGTCGTGTTTTGAGCAAAAGAAAATTCTCAGCAAATTTCCAATTTTGTCAGCAAAAAACACCTTTTTTGACCAAAAAGCACCTTTACTCAGCCAAAACCGCATTTTTTTTCGCCAAAAAGTCGTGTTTTTATCTCAAGAGGTATTTTCATGAGCAAAAAGTGGGGGTTTCAGCAAACAGGTCACGCCGTCAGCGAAAAACCTGGTTTTGAGAGCCAAAATGGCCATTTTTCAGTTTTTTTGGCTAAAAAGCTTTTTTCCCCAGCAAAACAGTGTTTTGGACACCTAAAATGTGCTTTTCTCGTCCAAAACTTGCGTTTAGCAGTGAAAACGTCGTGTTTTGAGCAAAAGAAAATTCTCAGCAAATTTCCAATTTTGTCAGCAAAAAACACCTTTTTTGACCAAAAAGCACCTTTACTCAGCCAAAACCGCATTTTTTTTCGCCAAAAAGTCGTGTTTTTATCTCAAGAGGTATTTTCATGAGCAAAAAGTGGGGGTTTCAGCAAACAGGTCACGCCGTCAGCGAAAAACCTGGTTTTGAGAGCCAAAATGGCCATTTTTCAGTTTTTTGGGCTAAAAAGCTTTTTTTCCCAGCAAAACAGTGTTTTGGACACCTAAAATGTGCTTTTCTCGTCCAAAACTTGCGTTTAGCAGTGAAAACGTCGTGTTTTGAGCAAAAGAAAATTCTCAGCAAATTTCCAATTTTGTCAGCAAAAAACACCTTTTTTGACCAAAAAGCACCTTTACTCAGCCAAAACCGCATTTTTTTTCGCCAAAAAGTCGTGTTTTTATCTCAAGAGGTATTTTCATGAGCAAAAAGTGGGGGTTTCAGCAAACAGGTCACGCCGTCAGCGAAAAACCTGGTTTTGAGAGCCAAAATGGCCATTTTTCAGTTTTTTGGGCTAAAAAGCTTTTTTTCCCAGCAAAACAGTGTTTTGGACACCTAAAATGTGCTTTTCTCGTCCAAAACTTGCGTTTAGCAGTGAAAACGTCGTGTTTTGAGCAAAAGAAAATTCTCAGCAAATTTCAAATTTTGTCAGCAAAAAACACCTTTTTTGACCAAAAAGCACCTTTACTCAGCCAAAACCGCATTTTTTTTCGCCAAAAAGTCGTGTTTTTATCTCAAGAGGTATTTTCATGAGCAAAAAGTGGGGGTTTCAGCAAACAGGTCACGCCGTCAGCGAAAAACCTGGTTTTGAGAGCCAAAATGGCCATTTTTCAGTTTTTTGGGCTAAAAAGCTTTTTTTCCCAGCAAAACAGTGTTTTGGACACCTAAAATGTGCTTTTCTCGTCCAAAACTTGCGTTTAGCAGTGAAAACGTCGTGTTTTGAGCAAAAGAAAATTCTCAGCAAATTTCAAATTTTGTCAGCAAAAAACACCTTTTTTGACCAAAAAGCACCTTTACTCAGCCAAAACCGCATTTTTTTTCGCCAAAAAGTCGTGTTTTTATCTCAAGAGGTATTTTCATGAGCAAAAAGTGGGGGTTTCAGCAAACAGGTCACGCCGTCAGCGAAAAACCTGGTTTTGAGAGCCAAAATGGCCATTTTTCAGTTTTTTGGGCTAAAAAGCTTTTTTTCCCAGCAAAACAGTGTTTTGGACACCTAAAATGTGCTTTTCTCGTCCAAAACTTGCGTTTAGCAGTGAAAACGTCGTGTTTTGAGCAAAAGAAAATTCTCAGCAAATTTCCAATTTTGTCAGCAAAAAACACCTTTTTTGACCAAAAAGCACCTTTACTCAGCCAAAACCGCATTTTTTTTCACCAAAAAGTCGTGTTTTTATCTCAAGAGGTATTTTCATGAGCAAAAAGTGGGGGTTTCAGCAAACAGGTCACGCCGTCAGCGAAAAACCTGGTTTTGAGAGCCAAAATGGCCATTTTTCAGTTTTTTGGGCTAAAAAGCTTTTTTTCCCAGCAAAACAGTGTTTTGGACACCTAAAATGTGCTTTTCTCGTCCAAAACTTGCGTTTAGCAGTGAAAACGTCGTGTTTTGAGCAAAAGAAAATTCTCAGCAAATTTCCAATTTTCTCAGCAAAAAACACCTTTTTTGACCAAAAAGCACCTTTACTCAGCCAAAACCGCATTTTTTTTCGCCAAAAAGTCGTGTTTTTATCTCAAGAGGTATTTTCATGAGCAAAAAGTGGGGGTTTCAGCAAACAGGTCACGCCGTCAGCGAAAAACCTGGTTTTGAGAGCCAAAATGGCCATTTTTCAGTTTTTTGGGCTAAAAAGCTTTTTTTCCCAGCAAAACAGTGTTTTGGACATCTAAAATGTGCTTTTCTCGTCCAAAACTTGCGTTTAGCAGTGAAAACGTCGTGTTTTGAGCAAAAGAAAATTCTCAGCAAATTTCCAATTTTGTCAGCAAAAAACACCTTTTTTGACCAAAAAGCACCTTTACTCAGCCAAAACCGCATTTTTTTTCGCCAAAAAGTCGTGTTTTTATCTCAAGAGCTATTTTCATGAGCAAAAAGTGGGGGTTTCAGCAAACAGGTCACGCCGTCAGCGAAAAACCTGGTTTTGAGAGCCAAAATGGCCATTTTTCAGTTTTTTGGGCTAAAAAGCTTTTTTCCCCAGCAAAACAGTGTTTTGGACACCTGAAATGTGCTTTTCTCGTCCAAAACTTGCGTTTAGCAGTGAAAACGTCGTGTTTTGAGCAAAAGAAAATTCTCAGCAAATTTCCAATTTTGTCAGCAAAAAACACCTTTTTTGACCAAAAAGCACCTTTACTCAGCCAAAACCGCATTTTTTTTCGCCAAAAAGTCGTGTTTTTATCTCAAGAGGTATTTTCATGAGCAAAAAGTGGGGGTTTCAGCAAACAGGTCACGCCGTCAGCAAAAAACCTGGTTTTGAGAGCCAAAATGGCCATTTTTCAGTTTTTTGGGCTAAAAAGCTTTTTTTCCCAGGAAAACAGTGTTTTGGACACCTAAAATGTGCTTTTCTCGTCCAAAACTTGCGTTTAGCAGTGAAAACGTCGTGTTTTGAGCAAAAGAAAATTCTCAGCAAATTTCCAATTTTCTCAGCAAAAAACACCTTTTTTGACCAAAAAGCACCTTTACTCAGCCAAAACCGCATTTTTTTTCGCCAAAAAGTCGTGTTTTTATCTCAAGAGGTATTTTCATGAGCAAAAAGGGGGGTTTCAGCAAACAGGTCACGCCGTCAGCGAAAAACCTGGTTTTGAGAGCCAAAATGGCCATTTTTCAGTTTTTTGGGCTAAAAAGCTTTTTTTTCCCAGCAAAACAGTGTTTTGGACACCTAAAATGTGCTTTTCTCGTCCAAAACTTGCGTTTAGCAGTGAAAACGTCGTGTTTTGAGCAAAAGAAAATTCTCAGCAAATTTCCAATTTTCTCAGCAAAAAACACCTTTTTTGACCAAAAAGCACCTTTACTCAGCCAAAACCGCATTTTTTTTCGCCAAAAAGTCGTGTTTTTATCTCGAGGTATTTTCATGAGCAAAAAGTGGGGGTTTCAGCAAACAGGTCACGCCGTCAGCGAAAAACCTGGTTTTGAGAGCCAAAATGGCCATTTTTCAGTTTTTTGGGCTAAAAAGCTTTTTTTCCCAGCAAAACAGTGTTTTGGACACCTAAAATGTGCTTTTCTCGTCCAAAACTTGCGTTTAGCAGTGAAAACGTCGTGTTTTGAGCAAAACAAAATTCTCAGCAAATTTCCAATTTTCTCAGCAAAAAACACCTTTTTTGACCAAAAAGCACCTTTACTCAGCCAAAACCGCATTTTTTTTCGCCAAAAAGTCGTGTTTTTATCTCAAGAGGTATTTTCATGAGCAAAAAGTGGGGGTTTCAGCAAACAGGTCACGCCGTCAGCGAAAAACCTGGTTTTGAGAGCCAAAATGGCCATTTTTCAGTTTTTTGGGCTAAAAAGCTTTTTTTCCCAGCAAAACAGTGTTTTGGACACCTAAAATGTGCTTTTCTCGTCCAAAACTTGCGTTTAGCAGTGAAAACGTCGTGTTTTGAGCAAAAGAAAATTCTCAGCAAATTTCCAATTTTCTCAGCAAAAAACACCTTTTTTGACCAAAAAGCACCTTTACTAAGCCAAAACCGCATTTTTTTTCGCCAAAAAGTCGTGTTTTTATCTCAAGAGGTATTTTCATGAGCAAAAAGTGGGGGTTTCAGCAAACAGGTCACGCCGTCAGCAAAAAAACCTGGTTTTGAGAGCCAAAATGGCCATTTTTCAGTTTTTTGGGCTAAAAAGCTTTTTTTCCCAGCAAAACAGTGTTTTAGACACCTAAAATGTGCTTTTCTCGTCCAAAACTTGCGTTTAGCAGTGAAAACGTCGTGTTTTGAGCAAAAGAAAATTCTCAGCAAATTTCCAATTTTCTCAGCAAAAAACACCTTTTTTGACCAAAAAGCACCTTTACTCAGCCAAAACCGCATTTTTTTTCGCCAAAAAGTCGTGTTTTTATCTCAAGAGGTATTTTCATGAGCAAAAAGTGGGGGTTTCAGCAAACAGGTCACGCCGTCAGCGAAAAACCTGGTTTTGAGAGCCAAAATGGCCATTTTTCAGTTTTTTGGGCTAAAAAGCTTTTTTTTCCCAGCAAAACAGTGTTTTGGACACCTAAAATGTGCTTTTCTCGTCCAAAACTTGCGTTTAGCAGTGAAAACGTCGTGTTTTGAGCAAAAGAAAATTCTCAGCAAATTTCCAATTTTCTCAGCAAAAAACACCTTTTTTGACCAAAAAGCACCTTTACTCAGCCAAAACCGCATTTTTTTTCGCCAAAAAGTCGTGTTTTTATCTCAAGAGGTATTTTCATGAGCAAAAAGTGGGGGTTTCAGCAAACAGGTCACGCCGTCAGCGAAAAACCTGGTTTTGAGAGCCAAAATGGCCATTTTTCAGTTTTTTGGGCAAAAAAGCTTTTTTTCCCAGCAAAACAGTGTTTTGGACACCTAAAATGTGCTTTTCTCGTCCAAAACTTGCGTTTAGCAGTGAAAACGTCGTGTTTTGAGCAAAAGAAAATTCTCAGCAAATTTCCAATTTTGTCAGCAAAAAACACCTTTTTTGACCAAAAAGCACCTTTACTCAGCCAAAACCGCATTTTTTTTCGCCAAAAAGTCGTGTTTTTATCTCAAGAGGTATTTTCATGAGCAAAAAGTGGGGGTTTCAGCAAACAGGTCACGCCGTCAGCGAAAAACCTGGTTTTGAGAGCCAAAATGGCCATTTTTCAGTTTTTTGGGCTAAAAAGCTTTTTTTCCCAGCAAAACAGTGTTTTGGACACCTAAAATGTGCTTTTCTCGTCCAAAACTTGCGTTTAGCAGTGAAAACGTGGTGTTTTGAGCAAAACAAAATTCTCAGCAAATTTCCAATTTTCTCAGCAAAAAACACCTTTTTTGACCAAAAAGCACCTTTACTCAGCCAAAACCGCATTTTTTTTCGCCAAAAAGTCGTGTTTTTATCTCAAGAGGTATTTTCATGAGCAAAAAGTGGGGGTTTCAGCAAACAGGTCACGCCGTCAGCGAAAAACCTGGTTTTGAGAGCCAAAATGGCCATTTTTCAGTTTTTTGGGCTAAAAAGCTTTTTTTCCCAGCAAAACAGTGTTTTGGACACCTAAAATGTGCTTTTCTCGTCCAAAACTTGCGTTTAGCAGTGAAAACGTCGTGTTTTGAGCAAAAGAAAATTCTCAGCAAATTTCCAATTTTGTCAGCAAAAAACACCTTTTTTGACCAAAAAGCACCTTTACTCAGCCAAAACCGCATTTTTTTTCGCCAAAAAGTCGTGTTTTTATCTCAAGAGGTATTTTCATGAGCAAAAAGTGGGGGTTTCAGCAAACAGGTCACGCCGTCAGCGAAAAACCTGGTTTTGAGAGCCAAAATGGCCATTTTTCAGTTTTTTGGGCTAAAAAGCTTTTTTTCCCAGCAAAACAGTGTTTTGGACACCTAAAATGTGCTTTTCTCGTCCAAAACTTGCGTTTAGCAGTGAAAACGTCGTGTTTTGAGCAAAAGAAAATTCTCAGCAAATTTCCAATTTTCTCAGCAAAAAACACCTTTTTTGACCAAAAAGCACCTTTACTCAGCCAAAACCGCATTTTTTTTCGCCAAAAAGTCGTGTTTTTATCTCAAGAGGTATTTTCACAGGTCACGCCGTCAGCGAAAAACCTGGTTTTGAGAGCCAAAATGGCCATTTTTCAGTTTTTTGGGCTAAAAAGCTTTTTTTCCCAGCAAAACAGTGTTTTGGACACCTAAAATGTGCTTTTCTCGTCCAAAACTTGCGTTTAGCAGTGAAAACGTCGTGTTTTGAGCAAAAGAAAATTCTCAGCAAATTTCAAATTTTCTCAGCAAAAAACACCTTTTTTGACCAAAAAGCACCTTTACTCAGCCAAAACCGCATTTTTTTTCGCCAAAAAGTCGTGTTTTTATCTCAAGAGGTATTTTCATGAGCAAAAAGTGGGGGTTTCAGCAAACAGGTCACGCCGTCAGCGAAAAACCTGGTTTTGAGAGCCAAAATGGCCATTTTTCAGTTTTTTGGGCTAAAAAGCTTTTTTCCCCAGCAAAACAGTGTTTTGGACACCTAAAATGTGCTTTTCTCGTCCAAAACTTGCGTTTAGCAGTGAAAACGTCGTGTTTTGAGCAAAAGAAAATTCTCAGCAAATTTCAAATTTTCTCAGCAAAAAACACCTTTTTTGACCAAAAAGCACCTTTACTCAGCCAAAACCGCATTTTTTTTCGCCAAAAAGTCGTGTTTTTATCTCAAGAGGTATTTTCATGAGCAAAAAGTGGGGGTTTCAGCAAACAGGTCACGCCGTCAGCGAAAAACCTGGTTTTGAGAGCCAAAATGGCCATTTTTCAGTTTTTTGGGCTAAAAAGCTTTTTTTCCCAGCAAAACAGTGTTTTGGACACCTAAAATGTGCTTTTCTCGTCCAAAACTTGCGTTTAGCAGTGAAAACGTCGTGTTTTGAGCAAAAGAAAATTCTCAGCAAATTTCAAATTTTCTCAGCAAAAAACACCTTTTTTGACCAAAAAGCACCTTTACTCAGCCAAAACCGCATTTTTTTTCGCCAAAAAGTCGTGTTTTTATCTCAAGAGGTATTTTCATGAGCAAAAAGTGGGGGTTTCAGCAAACAGGTCACGCCGTCAGCGAAAAACCTGGTTTTGAGAGCCAAAATGGCCATTTTTCAGTTTTTTGGGCTAAAAAGCTTTTTTTCCCAGCAAAACAGTGTTTTGGACACCTAAAATGTGCTTTTCTCGTCCAAAACTTGCGTTTAGCAGTGAAAACGTCGTGTTCTGAGCAAAAGAAAATTCTCAGCAAATTTCAAATTTTCTCAGCAAAAAACACCTTTTTTGACCAAAAAGCACCTTTACTCAGCCAAAACCGCATTTTTTTTCGCCAAAAAGTCGTGTTTTTATCTCAAGAGGTATTTTCATGAGCAAAAAGTGGGGGTTTCAGCAAACAGGTCACGCCGTCAGCGAAAAACCTGGTTTTGAGAGCCAAAATGGCCATTTTTCAGTTTTTTGGGCTAAAAAGCTTTTTTTCCCAGCAAAACAGTGTTTTGGACACCTAAAATGTGCTTTTCTCGTCCAAAACTTGCGTTTAGCAGTGAAAACGTCGTGTTTTGAGCAAAAGAAAATTCTCAGCAAATTTCAAATTTTCTCAGCAAAAAACACCTTTTTTGACCCAAAAGCACCTTTACTCAGCCAAAACCGCATTTTTTTTCGCCAAAAAGTCGTGTTTTTATCTCAAGAGGTATTTTCATGAGCAAAAAGTGGGGGTTTCAGCAAACAGGTCACGCCGTCAGCGAAAAACCTGGTTTTGAGAGCCAAAATGGCCATTTTTCAGTTTTTTGGGCTAAAAAGCTTTTTTTCCCAGCAAAACAGTGTTTTGGACACCTAAAATGTGCTTTTCTCGTCCAAAACTTGCGTTTAGCAGTGAAAACGTCGTGTTTTGAGCAAAAGAAAATTCTCAGCAAATTTCCAATTTTCTCAGCAAAAAACACCTTTTTTGACCAAAAAGCACCTTTACTCAGCCAAAACCGCATTTTTTTTCGCCAAAAAGTCGTGTTTTTATCTCAAGAGGTATTTTCATGAGCAAAAAGTGGGGGTTTCAGCAAACAGGTCACGCCGTCAGCGAAAAACCTGGTTTTGAGAGCCAAAATGGCCATTTTTCAGTTTTTTGGGCTAAAAAGCTTTTTTCCCCAGCAAAACAGTGTTTTGGACACCTAAAATGTGCTTTTCTCGTCCAAAACTTGCGTTTAGCAGTGAAAACGTCGTGTTTTGAGCAAAAGAAAATTCTCAGCAAATTTCAAATTTTCTCAGCAAAAAACACCTTTTTTGACCAAAAAGCACCTTTACTCAGCCAAAACCGCATTTTTTTTCGCCAAAAAGTCGTGTTTTTATCTCAAGAGGTATTTTCATGAGCAAAAAGTGGGGGTTTCAGCAAACAGGTCACGCCGTCAGCGAAAAACCTGGTTTTGAGAGCCAAAATGGCCATTTTTCAGTTTTTTGGGCTAAAAAGCTTTTTTTCCCAGCAAAACAGTGTTTTGGACACCTAAAATGTGCTTTTCTCGTCCAAAACTTGCGTTTAGCAGTGAAAACGTCGTGTTTTGAGCAAAAGAAAATTCTCAGCAAATTTCCAATTTTCTCAGCAAAAAACACCTTTTTTGACCAAAAAGCACCTTTACTCAGCCAAAACCGCATTTTTTTTCGCCAAAAAGTCGTGTTTTTATCTCAAGAGGTATTTTCACAGGTCACGCCGTCAGCGAAAAACCTGGTTTTGAGAGCCAAAATGGCCATTTTTCAGTTTTTTGGGCTAAAAAGCTTTTTTTCCCAGCAAAACAGTGTTTTGGACACCTAAAATGTGCTTTTCTCGTCCAAAACTTGCGTTTAGCAGTGAAAACGTCGTGTTTTGAGCAAAAGAAAATTCTCAGCAAATTTCAAATTTTCTCAGCAAAAAACACCTTTTTTGACCAAAAAGCACCTTTACTCAGCCAAAACCGCATTTTTTTTCGCCAAAAAGTCGTGTTTTTATCTCAAGAGGTATTTTCATGAGCAAAAAGTGGGGGTTTCAGCAAACAGGTCACGCCGTCAGCGAAAAACCTGGTTTTGAGAGCCAAAATGGCCATTTTTCAGTTTTTTGGGCTAAAAAGCTTTTTTCCCCAGCAAAACAGTGTTTTGGACACCTAAAATGTGCTTTTCTCGTCCAAAACTTGCGTTTAGCAGTGAAAACGTCGTGTTTTGAGCAAAAGAAAATTCTCAGCAAATTTCAAATTTTCTCAGCAAAAAACACCTTTTTTGACCAAAAAGCACCTTTACTCAGCCAAAACCGCATTTTTTTTCGCCAAAAAGTCGTGTTTTTATCTCAAGAGGTATTTTCATGAGCAAAAAGTGGGGGTTTCAGCAAACAGGTCACGCCGTCAGCGAAAAACCTGGTTTTGAGAGCCAAAATGGCCATTTTTCAGTTTTTTGGGCTAAAAAGCTTTTTTTCCCAGCAAAACAGTGTTTTGGACACCTAAAATGTGCTTTTCTCGTCCAAAACTTGCGTTTAGCAGTGAAAACGTCGTGTTTTGAGCAAAAGAAAATTCTCAGCAAATTTCAAATTTTCTCAGCAAAAAACACCTTTTTTGACCAAAAAGCACCTTTACTCAGCCAAAACCGCATTTTTTTTCGCCAAAAAGTCGTGTTTTTATCTCAAGAGGTATTTTCATGAGCAAAAAGTGGGGGTTTCAGCAAACAGGTCACGCCGTCAGCGAAAAACCTGGTTTTGAGAGCCAAAATGGCCATTTTTCAGTTTTTTGGGCTAAAAAGCTTTTTTTCCCAGCAAAACAGTGTTTTGCACACCTAAAATGTGCTTTTCTCGTCCAAAACTTGCGTTTAGCAGTGAAAACGTCGTGTTTTGAGCAAAACAAAATTCTCAGCAAATTTCCAATTTTCTCAGCAAAAAACACCTTTTTTGACCAAAAAGCACCTTTACTCAGCCAAAACCGCATTTTTTTTCGCCAAAAAGTCGTGTTTTTATCTCAAGAGGTATTTTCATGAGCAAAAAGTGGGGGTTTCAGCAAACAGGTCACGCCGTCAGCGAAAAACCTGGTTTTGAGAGCCAAAATGGCCATTTTTCAGTTTTTTGGGCTAAAAAGCTTTTTTTCCCAGCAAAACAGTGTTTTGGACACCTAAAATGTGCTTTTCTCGTCCAAAACTTGCGTTTAGCAGTGAAAACGTCGTGTTTTGAGCAAAAGAAAATTCTCAGCAAATTTCAAATTTTCTCAGCAAAAAACACCTTTTTTGACCAAAAAGCACCTTTACTCAGCCAAAACCGCATTTTTTTTCGCCAAAAAGTCGTGTTTTTATCTCAAGAGGTATTTTCATGAGCAAAAAGTGGGGGTTTCAGCAAACAGGTCACGCCGTCAGCGAAAAACCTGGTTTTGAGAGCCAAAATGGCCATTTTTCAGTTTTTTGGGCTAAAAAGCTTTTTTTCCCAGCAAAACAGTGTTTTGGACACCTAAAATGTGCTTTTCTCGTCCAAAACTTGCGTTTAGCAGTGAAAACGTCGTGTTTTGAGCAAAAGAAAATTCTCAGCAAATTTCCAATTTTCTCAGCAAAAAACACCTTTTTTGACCAAAAAGCACCTTTACTCAGCCAAAACCGCATTTTTTTTCGCCAAAAAGTCGTGTTTTTATCTCAAGAGGTATTTTCATGAGCAAAAAGTGGGGGTTTCAGCAAACAGGTCACGCCGTCAGCGAAAAACCTGGTTTTGAGAGCCAAAATGGCCATTTTTCAGTTTTTTGGGCTAAAAAGCTTTTTTTCCCAGCAAAACAGTGTTTTGGACACCTAAAATGTGCTTTTCTCGTCCAAAACTTGCGTTTAGCAGTGAAAACGTCGTGTTTTGAGCAAAAGAAAATTCTCAGCAAATTTCAAATTTTCTCAGCAAAAAACACCTTTTTTGACCAAAAAGCACCTTTACTCAGCCAAAACCGCATTTTTTTTCGCCAAAAAGTCGTGTTTTTATCTCAAGAGGTATTTTCATGAGCAAAAAGTGGGGGTTTCAGCAAACAGGTCACGCCGTCAGCGAAAAACCTGGTTTTGAGAGCCAAAATGGCCATTTTTCAGTTTTTTGGGCTAAAAAGCTTTTTTTCCCAGCAAAACAGTGTTTTGGACACCTAAAATGTGCTTTTCTCGTCCAAAACTTGCGTTTAGCAGTGAAAACGTCGTGTTTTGAGCAAAAGAAAATTCTCAGCAAATTTCAAATTTTCTCAGCAAAAAACACCTTTTTTGACCAAAAAGCACCTTTACTCAGCCAAAACCGCATTTTTTTTCGCCAAAAAGTCGTGTTTTTATCTCAAGAGGTATTTTCATGAGCAAAAAGTGGGGGTTTCAGCAAACAGGTCACGCCGTCAGCGAAAAACCTGGTTTTGAGAGCCAAAATGGCCATTTTTCAGTTTTTTGGGCTAAAAAGCTTTTTTTCCCAGCAAAACAGTGTTTTGGACACCTAAAATGTGCTTTTCTCGTCCAAAACTTGCGTTTAGCAGTGAAAACGTCGTGTTTTGAGCAAAAGAAAATTCTCAGCAAATTTCAAATTTTCTCAGCAAAAAACACCTTTTTTGACCAAAAAGCACCTTTACTCAGCCAAAACCGCATTTTTTTTCGCCAAAAAGTCGTGTTTTTATCTCAAGAGGTATTTTCATGAGCAAAAAGTGGGGGTTTCAGCAAACAGGTCACGCCGTCAGCGAAAAACCTGGTTTTGAGAGCCAAAATGGCCATTTTTCAGTTTTTTGGGCTAAAAAGCTTTTTTTCCCAGCAAAACAGTGTTTTGGACACCTAAAATGTGCTTTTCTCGTCCAAAACTTGCGTTTAGCAGTGAAAACGTCGTGTTTTGAGCAAAAGAAAATTCTCAGCAAATTTCAAATTTTCTCAGCAAAAAACACCTTTTTTGACCAAAAAGCACCTTTACTCAGCCAAAACCGCATTTTTTTTCGCCAAAAAGTCGTGTTTTTATCTCAAGAGGTATTTTCATGAGCAAAAAGTGGGGGTTTCAGCAAACAGGTCACGCCGTCAGCGAAAAACCTGGTTTTGAGAGCCAAAATGGCCATTTTTCAGTTTTTTGGGCTAAAAAGCTTTTTTTCCCAGCAAAACAGTGTTTTGGACACCTAAAATGTGCTTTTCTCGTCCAAAACTTGCGTTTAGCAGTGAAAACGTCGTGTTTTGAGCAAAAGAAAATTCTCAGCAAATTTCCAATTTTCTCAGCAAAAAACACCTTTTTTGACCAAAAAGCACCTTTACTCAGCCAAAACCGCATTTTTTTTCGCCAAAAAGTCGTGTTTTTATCTCAAGAGGTATTTTCATGAGCAAAAAGTGGGGGTTTCAGCAAACAGGTCACGCCGTCAGCGAAAAACCTGGTTTTGAGAGCCAAAATGGCCATTTTTCAGTTTTTTGGGCTAAAAAGCTTTTTTTCCCAGCAAAACAGTGTTTTGGACACCTAAAATGTGCTTTTCTCGTCCAAAACTTGCGTTTAGCAGTGAAAACGTCGTGTTTTGAGCAAAAGAAAATTCTCAGCAAATTTCAAATTTTCTCAGCAAAAAACACCTTTTTTGACCAAAAAGCACCTTTACTCAGCCAAAACCGCATTTTTTTTCGCCAAAAAGTCGTGTTTTTATCTCAAGAGGTATTTTCATGAGCAAAAAGTGGGGGTTTCAGCAAACAGGTCACGCCGTCAGCGAAAAACCTGGTTTTGAGAGCCAAAATGGCCATTTTTCAGTTTTTTGGGCTAAAAAGCTTTTTTTCCCAGCAAAACAGTGTTTTGGACACCTAAAATGTGCTTTTCTCGTCCAAAACTTGCGTTTAGCAGTGAAAACGTCGTGTTTTGAGCAAAAGAAAATTCTCAGCAAATTTCAAATTTTCTCAGCAAAAAACACCTTTTTTGACCAAAAAGCACCTTTACTCAGCCAAAACCGCATTTTTTTTCGCCAAAAAGTCGTGTTTTTATCTCAAGAGGTATTTTCATGAGCAAAAAGTGGGGGTTTCAGCAAACAGGTCACGCCGTCAGCGAAAAACCTGGTTTTGAGAGCCAAAATGGCCATTTTTCAGTTTTTTGGGCTAAAAAGCTTTTTTTCCCAGCAAAACAGTGTTTTGGACACCTAAAATGTGCTTTTCTCGTCCAAAACTTGCGTTTAGCAGTGAAAACGTCGTGTTTTGAGCAAAAGAAAATTCTCAGCAAATTTCCAATTTTCTCAGCAAAAAACACCGTTTTTGACCAAAAAGCACCTTTACTCAGCCAAAACCGCATTTTTTTTCGCCAAAAAGTCGTGTTTTTATCTCAAGAGGTATTTTCATGAGCAAAAAGTGGGGGTTTCAGCAAACAGGTCACGCCGTCAGCGAAAAACCTGGTTTTGAGAGCCAAAATGGCCATTTTTCAGTTTTTTGGGCTAAAAAGCTTTTTTTCCCAGCAAAACAGTGTTTTGGACACCTAAAATGTGCTTTTCTCGTCCAAGACTTGCGTTTAGCAGTGAAAACGTCGTGTTTTGAGCAAAAGAAAATTCTCAGCAAATTTCCAAATTTTCTCAGCAAAAAACACCTTTTTTGACCAAAAAGCACCTTTACTCAGCCAAAACCGCATTTTTTTTCGCCAAAAAGTCGTGTTTTTATCTCAAGAGGTATTTTCATGAGCAAAAAGTGGGGGTTTCAGCAAACAGGTCACGCCGTCAGCGAAAAACCTGGTTTTGAGAGCCAAAATGGCCATTTTTCAGTTTTTTGGGCTAAAAAGCTTTTTTTCCCAGCAAAACAGTGTTTTGGACACCTAAAATGTGCTTTTCTCGTCCAAAACTTGCGTTTAGCAGTGAAAACGTCGTGTTTTGAGCAAAGAAAATTCTCAGCAAATTTCAAATTTTCTCAGCAAAAAACACCTTTTTTGACCAAAAAGCACCTTTACTCAGCCAAAACCGCATTTTTTTTCGCCAAAAAGTCGTGTTTTTATCTCAAGAGGTATTTTCATGAGCAAAAAGTGGGGGTTTCAGCAAACAGGTCACGCCGTCAGCGAAAAACCTGGTTTTGAGAGCCAAAATGGCCATTTTTCAGTTTTTTGGGCTAAAAAGCTTTTTTCCCAGCAAAACAGTGTTTTGGACACCTAAAATGTGCTTTTCTCGTCCAAAACTTGCGTTTAGCAGTGAAAACGTCGTGTTTTGAGCAAAAGAAAATTCTCAGCAAATTTCAAATTTTCTCAGCAAAAAACACCTTTTTTGACCAAAAAGCACCTTTACTCAGCCAAAACCGCATTTTTTTTCGCCAAAAAGTCGTGTTTTTATCTCAAGAGGTATTTTCATGAGCAAAAAGTGGGGGTTTCAGCAAACAGGTCACGCCGTCAGCGAAAAACCTGGTTTTGAGAGCCAAAATGGCCATTTTTCAGTTTTTTGGGCTAAAAAGCTTTTTTTCCCAGCAAAACAGTGTTTTGGACACCTAAAATGTGCTTTTCTCGTCCAAAACTTGCGTTTAGCAGTGAAAACGTCGTGTTTTGAGCAAAAGAAAATTCTCAGCAAATTTCAAATTTTCTCAGCAAAAAACACCGTTTTTGACCAAAAAGCACCTTTACTCAGCCAAAACCGCATTTTTTTTCGCCAAAAAGTCGTGTTTTTATCTCAAGAGGTATTTTCATGAGCAAAAAGTGGGGGTTTCAGCAAACAGGTCACGCCGTCAGCGAAAAACCTGGTTTTGAGAGCCAAAATGGCCATTTTTCAGTTTTTTGGGCTAAAAAGCTTTTTTTCCCAGCAAAACAGTGTTTTGGACACCTAAAATGTGCTTTTCTCGTCCAAAACTTGCGTTTAGCAGTGAAAACGTCGTGTTTTGAGCAAAAGAAAATTCTCAGCAAATTTCAAATTTTCTCAGCAAAAAACACCTTTTTTGACCAAAAAGCACCTTTACTCAGCCAAAACCGCATTTTTTTTCGCCAAAAAGTCGTGTTTTTATCTCAAGAGGTATTTTCATGAGCAAAAAGTGGGGGTTTCAGCAAACAGGTCATGCCGTCAGCGAAAAACCTGGTTTTGAGAGCCAAAATGGCCATTTTTCAGTTTTTTGGGCTAAAAAGCTTTTTTTCCCAGCAAAACAGTGTTTTGGACACCTAAAATGTGCTTTTCTCGTCCAAAACTTGCGTTTAGCAGTGAAAACGTCGTGTTTTGAGCAAAAGAAAATTCTCAGCAAATTTCAAATTTTCTCAGCAAAAAACACCTTTTTTGACCAAAAAGCACCTTTACTCAGCCAAAACCGCATTTTTTTTCGCCAAAAAGTCGTGTTTTTATCTCAAGAGGTATTTTCATGAGCAAAAAGTGGGGGTTTCAGCAAACAGGTCACGCCGTCAGCGAAAAACCTGGTTTTGAGAGCCAAAATGGCCATTTTTCAGTTTTTTGGGCTAAAAAGCTTTTTTTCCCAGCAAAACAGTGTTTTGGACACCTAAAATGTGCTTTTCTCGTCCAAAACTTGCGTTTAGCAGTGAAAACGTCGTGTTTTGAGCAAAAGAAAATTCTCAGCAAATTTCAAATTTTCTCAGCAAAAAACACCTTTTTTGACCAAAAAGCACCTTTACTCAGCCAAAACCGCATTTTTTTTCGCCAAAAAGTCGTGTTTTTATCTCAAGAGGTATTTTCATGAGCAAAAAGTGGGGGTTTCAGCAAACAGGTCACGCCGTCAGCGAAAAACCTGGTTTTGAGAGCCAAAATGGCCATTTTTCAGTTTTTTGGGCTAAAAAGCTTTTTTTCCCAGCAAAACAGTGTTTTGGACACCTAAAATGTGCTTTTCTCGTCCAAAACTTGCGTTTAGCAGTGAAAACGTCGTGTTTTGAGCAAAAGAAAATTCTCAGCAAATTTCCAATTTTGTCAGCAAAAAACACCTTTTTTGACCAAAAAGCACCTTTACTCAGCCAAAACCGCATTTTTTTTCGCCAAAAAGTCGTGTTTTTATCTCAAGAGGTATTTTCATGAGCAAAAAGTGGGGGTTTCAGCAAACAGGTCACGCCGTCAGCGAAAAACCTGGTTTTGAGAGCCAAAATGGCCATTTTTCAGTTTTTTGGGCAAAAAAGCTTTTTTTCCCAGCAAAACAGTGTTTTGGACACCTAAAATGTGCTTTTCTCGTCCAAAACTTGCGTTTAGCAGTGAAAACGTCGTGTTTTGAGCAAAAGAAAATTCTCAGCAAATTTCCAATTTTCTCAGCAAAAAACACCTTTTTTGACCAAAAAGCACCTTTACTCAGCCAAAACCGCATTTTTTTTCGCCAAAAAGTCGTGTTTTTATCTCAAGAGGTATTTTCATGAGCAAAAAGTGGGGGTTTCAGCAAACAGGTCACGCCGTCAGCGAAAAACCTGGTTTTGAGAGCCAAAATGGCCATTTTTCAGTTTTTTGGGCTAAAAAGCTTTTTTTCCCAGCAAAACAGTGTTTTGGACACCTAAAATGTGCTTTTCTCGTCCAAAACTTGCGTTTAGCAGTGAAAACGTCGTGTTTTGAGCAAAAGGAAATTCTCAGCAAATTTCCAATTTTGTCAGCAAAAAACACCTTTATTGACCAAAAAGCACCTTTACTCAGCCAAAACCGCATTTTTTTTCGCCAAAAAGTCGTGTTTTTATCTCAAGAGGTATTTTCATGAGCAAAAAGTGGGGGTTTCAGCAAACAGGTCACGCCGTCAGCGAAAAACCTGGTTTTGAGAGCCAAAATGGCCATTTTTCAGTTTTTTGGGCTAAAAAGCTTTTTTTCCCAGCAAAACAGTGTTTTGGACACCTAAAATGTGCTTTTCTCGTCCAAAACTTGCGTTTAGCAGTGAAAACGTCGTGTTTTGAGCAAAAGAAAATTCTCAGCAAATTTCAAATTTTCTCAGCAAAAAACACCTTTTTTGACCAAAAAGCACCTTTACTCAGCCAAAACCGCATTTTTTTTCGCCAAAAAGTCGTGTTTTTATCTCAAGAGGTATTTTCATGAGCAAAAAGTGGGGGTTTCAGCAAACAGGTCACGCCGTCAGCGAAAAACCTGGTTTTGAGAGCCAAAATGGCCATTTTTCAGTTTTTTGGGCTAAAAAGCTTTTTTTCCCAGCAAAACAGTGTTTTGGACACCTAAAATGTGCTTTTCTCGTCCAAAACTTGCGTTTAGCAGTGAAAACGTCGTGTTTTGAGCAAAAGAAAATTCTCAGCAAATTTCCAATTTTGTCAGCAAAAAACACGTTTTTTGACCAAAAAGCACCTTTACTCAGCCAAAACCGCATTTTTTTTCGCCAAAAAGTCGTGTTTTTATCTCAAGAGGTATTTTCATGAGCAAAAAGTGGGGGTTTCAGCAAACAGGTCACGCCGTCAGCGAAAAACCTGGTTTTGAGAGCCAAAATGGCCATTTTTCAGTTTTTTGGGCTAAAAAGCTTTTTTTCCCAGCAAAACAGTGTTTTGGACACCTAAAATGTGCTTTTCTCGTCCAAAACTTGCGTTTAGCAGTGAAAACGTCGTGTTTTGAGCAAAAGAAAATTCTCAGCAAATTTCAAATTTTCTCAGCAAAAAACACCTTTTTTGACCAAAAAGCACCTTTACTCAGCCAAAACCGCATTTTTTTTCGCCAAAAAGTCGTGTTTTTATCTCAAGAGGTATTTTCATGAGCAAAAAGTGGGGGTTTCAGCAAACAGGTCACGCCGTCAGCGAAAAACCTGGTTTTGAGAGCCAAAATGGCCATTTTTCAGTTTTTTGGGCTAAAAAGCTTTTTTTCCCAGCAAAACAGTGTTTTGGACACCTAAAATGTGCTTTTCTCGTCCAAAACTTGCGTTTAGCAGTGAAAACGTCGTGTTTTGAGCAAAAGAAAATTCTCAGCAAATTTCAAATTTTCTCAGCAAAAAACACCTTTTCTGACCAAAAAGCACCTTTACTCAGCCAAAACCGCATTTTTTTTCGCCAAAAAGTCGTGTTTTTATCTCAAGAGGTATTTTCATGAGCAAAAAGTGGGGGTTTCAGCAAACAGGTCACGCCGTCAGCGAAAAACCTGGTTTTGAGAGCCAAAATGGCCATTTTTCAGTTTTTTGGGCTAAAAAGCTTTTTTTCCCAGCAAAACAGTGTTTTGGACACCTAAAATGTGCTTTTCTCGTCCAAAACTTGCGTTTAGCAGTGAAAACGTCGTGTTCTGAGCAAAAGAAAATTCTCAGCAAATTTCAAATTTTCTCAGCAAAAAACACCTTTTTTGACCAAAAAGCACCTTTACTCAGCCAAAACCGCATTTTTTTTCGCCAAAAAGTCGTGTTTTTATCTCAAGAGGTATTTTCATGAGCAAAAGGGGGGGGTTTCAGCAAACAGGTCACGCCGTCAGCGAAAAACCTGGTTTTGAGAGCCAAAATGGCCATTTTTCAGTTTTTTGGGCTAAAAAGCTTTTTTTCCCAGCAAAACAGTGTTTTGGACACCTAAAATGTGCTTTTCTCGTCCAAAACTTGCGTTTAGCAGTGAAAACGTCGTGTTTTGAGCAAAAGAAAATTCTCAGCAAATTTCCAATTTTCTCAGCAAAAAACACCTTTTTTGACCAAAAAGCACCTTTACTCAGCCAAAACCGCATTTTTTTTCGCCAAAAAGTCGTGTTTTTATCTCAAGAGGTATTTTCATGAGCAAAAAGTGGGGGTTTCAGCAAACAGGTCACGCCGTCAGCGAAAAACCTGGTTTTGAGAGCCAAAATGGCCATTTTTCAGTTTTTTGGGCTAAAAAGCTTTTTTTCCCAGCAAAACAGTGTTTTGGACACCTAAAATGTGCTTTTCTCGTCCAAAACTTGCGTTTAGCAGTGAAAACGTCGTGTTTTGAGCAAAAGAAAATTCTCAGCAAATTTCAAATTTTCTCAGCAAAAAACACCTTTTTTGACCAAAAAGCACCTTTACTCAGCCAAAACCGCATTTTTTTTCGCTAAAAAGTCGTGTTTTTATCTCAAGAGGTATTTTCATGAGCAAAAAGTGGGGGTTTCAGCAAACAGGTCACGCCGTCAGCGAAAAACCTGGTTTTGAGAGCCAAAATGGCCATTTTTCAGTTTTTTGGGCTAAAAAGCTTTTTTTCCCAGCAAAACAGTGTTTTGGACACCTAAAATGTGCTTTTCTCGTCCAAAACTTGCGTTTAGCAGTGAAAACGTCGTGTTTTGAGCAAAAGAAAATTCTCAGCAAATTTCAAATTTTCTCAGCAAAAAACACCTTTTTTGACCAAAAAGCACCTTTACTCAGCCAAAACCGCATTTTTTTTCGCCAAAAAGTCGTGTTTTTATCTCAAGAGGTATTTTCATGAGCAAAAAGTGGGGGTTTCAGCAAACAGGTCACGCCGTCAGCGAAAAACCTGGTTTTGAGAGCCAAAATGGCCATTTTTCAGTTTTTTGGGCTAAAAAGCTTTTTTTCCCAGCAAAACAGTGTTTTGGACACCTAAAATGTGCTTTTCTCGTCCAAAACTTGCGTTTAGCAGTGAAAACGTCGTGTTCTGAGCAAAAGAAAATTCTCAGCAAATTTCAAATTTTCTCAGCAAAAAACACCTTTTTTGACCAAAAAGCACCTTTACTCAGCCAAAACCGCATTTTTTTTCGCCAAAAAGTCGTGTTTTTATCTCAAGAGGTATTTTCATGAGCAAAAAGTGGGGGTTTCAGCAAACAGGTCACGCCGTCAGCGAAAAACCTGGTTTTGAGAGCCAAAATGGCCATTTTTCAGTTTTTTGGGCTAAAAAGCTTTTTTTCCCAGCAAAACAGTGTTTTGGACACCTAAAATGTGCTTTTCTCGTCCAAAACTTGCGTTTAGCAGTGAAAACGTCGTGTTTTGAGCAAAAGAAAATTCTCAGCAAATTTCAAATTTTCTCAGCAAAAAACACCTTTTTTGACCAAAAAGCACCTTTACTCAGCCAAAACCGCATTTTTTTTCGCCAAAAAGTCGTGTTTTTATCTCAAGAGGTATTTTCATGAGCAAAAAGTGGGGGTTTCAGCAAACAGGTCACGCCGTCAGCGAAAAACCTGGTTTTGAGAGCCAAAATGGCCATTTTTCAGTTTTTTGGGCTAAAAAGCTTTTTTTCCCAGCAAAACAGTGTTTTGGACACCTAAAATGTGCTTTTCTCGTCCAAAACTTGCGTTTAGCAGTGAAAACGTCGTGTTCTGAGCAAAAGAAAATTCTCAGCAAATTTCAAATTTTCTCAGCAAAAAACACCTTTTTTGACCAAAAAGCACCTTTACTCAGCCAAAACCGCATTTTTTTTCGCCAAAAAGTCGTGTTTTTATCTCAAGAGGTATTTTCATGAGCAAAAAGTGGGGGTTTCAGCAAACAGGTCACGCCGTCAGCGAAAAACCTGGTTTTGAGAGCCAAAATGGCCATTTTTCAGTTTTTTGGGCTAAAAAGCTTTTTTTCCCAGCAAAACAGTGTTTTGGACACCTAAAATGTGCTTTTCTCGTCCAAAACTTGCGTTTAGCAGTGAAAACGTCGTGTTTTGAGCAAAAGAAAATTCTCAGCAAATTTCCAATTTTCTCAGCAAAAAACACCTTTTTTGACCAAAAAGCACCTTTACTCAGCCAAAACCGCATTTTTTTTCGCCAAAAAGTCGTGTTTTTATCTCAAGAGGTATTTTCATGAGCAAAAAGTGGGGGTTTCAGCAAACAGGTCACGCCGTCAGCGAAAAACCTGGTTTTGAGAGCCAAAATGGCCATTTTTCAGTTTTTTGGGCTAAAAAGCTTTTTTGCCCAGCAAAACAGTGTTTTGGACACCTAAAATGTGCTTTTCTCGTCCAAAACTTGCGTTTAGCAGTGAAAACGTCGTGTTTTGAGCAAAAGAAAATTCTCAGCAAATTTCAAATTTTCTCAGCAAAAAACACCTTTTTTGACCAAAAAGCACCTTTACTCAGCCAAAACCGCATTTTTTTTCGCCAAAAAGTCGTGTTTTTATCTCAAGAGGTATTTTCATGAGCAAAAAGTGGGGGTTTCAGCAAACAGGTCACGCCGTCAGCGAAAAACCTGGTTTTGAGAGCCAAAATGGCCATTTTTCAGTTTTTTGGGCTAAAAAGCTTTTTTTCCCAGCAAAACAGTGTTTTGGACACCTAAAATGTGCTTTTCTCGTCCAAAACTTGCGTTTAGCAGTGAAAACGTCGTGTTTTGAGCAAAAGAAAATTCTCAGCAAATTTCAAATTTTCTCAGCAAAAAACACCTTTTTTGACCAAAAAGCACCTTTACTCAGCCAAAACCGCATTTTTTTTCGCCAAAAAGTCGTGTTTTTATCTCAAGAGGCTATTTTCATGAGCAAAAAGTGGGGGTTTCAGCAAACAGGTCACGCCGTCAGCGAAAAACCTGGTTTTGAGAGCCAAAATGGCCATTTTTCAGTTTTTTGGGCTAAAAAGCTTTTTTTCCCAGCAAAACAGTGTTTTGGACACCTAAAATGTGCTTTTCTCGTCCAAAACTTGCGTTTAGCAGTGAAAACGTCGTGTTTTGAGCAAAAGAAAATTCTCAGCAAATTTCAAATTTTCTCAGCAAAAAACACCTTTTTTGACCAAAAAGCACCTTTACTCAGCCAAAACCGCATTTTTTTTCGCCAAAAAGTCGTGTTTTTATCTCAAGAGGTATTTTCATGAGCAAAAAGTGGGGGTTTCAGCAAACAGGTCACGCCGTCAGCGAAAAACCTGGTTTTGAGAGCCAAAATGGCCATTTTTCAGTTTTTTGGGCTAAAAAGCTTTTTTTCCCAGCAAAACAGTGTTTTGGACACCTAAAATGTGCTTTTCTCGTCCAAAACTTGCGTTTAGCAGTGAAAACGTCGTGTTTTGAGCAAAAGAAAATTCTCAGCAAATTTCAAATTTTCTCAGCAAAAAACACCTTTTTTGACCAAAAAGCACCTTTACTCAGCCAAAACCGCATTTTTTTTCGCCAAAAAGTCGTGTTTTTATCTCAAGAGGTATTTTCATGAGCAAAAAGTGGGGGTTTCAGCAAACAGGTCACGCCGTCAGCGAAAAACCTGGTTTTGAGAGCCAAAATGGCCATTTTTCAGTTTTTTGGGCTAAAAAGCTTTTTTTCCCAGCAAAACAGTGTTTTGGACACCTAAAATGTGCTTTTCTCGTCCAAAACTTGCGTTTAGCAGTGAAAACGTCGTGTTTTGAGCAAAAGAAAATTCTCAGCAAATTTCAAATTTTCTCAGCAAAAAACACCTTTTTTGACCAAAAAGCACCTTTACTCAGCCAAAACCGCATTTTTTTTCGCCAAAAAGTCGTGTTTTTATCTCAAGAGGTATTTTCATGAGCAAAAAGTGGGGGTTTCAGCAAACAGGTCACGCCGTCAGCGAAAAACCTGGTTTTGAGAGCCAAAATGGCCATTTTTCAGTTTTTTGGGCTAAAAAGCTTTTTTTCCCAGCAAAACAGTGTTTTGGACACCTAAAATGTGCTTTTCTCGTCCAAAACTTGCGTTTAGCAGTGAAAACGTCGTGTTTTGAGCAAAAGAAAATTCTCAGCAAATTTCAAATTTTCTCAGCAAAAAACACCTTTTTTGACCAAAAAGCACCTTTACTCAGCCAAAACCGCATTTTTTTTTTGCCAAAAAGTCGTGTTTTTATCTCAAGAGGTATTTTCATGAGCAAAAAGTGGGGGTTTCAGCAAACCGGTCACGCCGTCAGCGAAAAACCTGGTTTTGAGAGCCAAAATGGCCATTTTTCAGTTTTTTGGGCTAAAAAGCTTTTTTTCCCAGCAAAACAGTGTTTTGGACACCTAAAATGTGCTTTTCTCGTCCAAAACTTGCGTTTAGCAGTGAAAACGTCGTGTTTTGAGCAAAAGAAAATTCTCAGCAAATTTCAAATTTTCTCAGCAAAAAACACCTTTTTTGACCAAAAAGCACCTTTACTCAGCCAAAACCGCATTTTTTTTCGCCAAAAAGTCGTGTTTTTATCTCAAGAGGTATTTTCATGAGCAAAAAGTGGGGGTTTCAGCAAACAGGTCACGCCGTCAGCGAAAAACCTGGTTTTGAGAGCCAAAATGGCCATTTTTCAGTTTTTTGGGCTAAAAAGCTTTTTTTCCCAGCAAAACAGTGTTTTGGACACCTAAAATGTGCTTTTCTCGTCCAAAACTTGCGTTTAGCAGTGAAAACGTCGTGTTTTGAGCAAAAGAAAATTCTCAGCAAATTTCAAATTTTCTCAGCAAAAAACACCTTTTTTGACCAAAAAGCACCTTTACTCAGCCAAAACCGCATTTTTTTTCGCCAAAAAGTCGTGTTTTTATCTCAAGAGGTATTTTCATGAGCAAAAAGTGGGGGTTTCAGCAAACAGGTCACGCCGTCAGCGAAAAACCTGGTTTTGAGAGCCAAAATGGCCATTTTTCAGTTTTTTGGGCTAAAAAGCTTTTTTTCCCAGCAAAACAGTGTTTTGGACACCTAAAATGTGCTTTTCTCGTCCAAAACTTGCGTTTAGCAGTGAAAACGTCGTGTTTTGAGCAAAAGAAAATTCTCAGCAAATTTCAAATTTTCTCAGCAAAAAACACCTTTTTTGACCAAAAAGCACCTTTACTCAGCCAAAACCGCATTTTTTTTCGCCAAAAAGTCGTGTTTTTATCTCAAGAGGTATTTTCATGAGCAAAAAGTGGGGGTTTCAGCAAACAGGTCACGCCGTCAGCGAAAAACCTGGTTTTGAGAGCCAAAATGGCCATTTTTCAGTTTTTTGGGCTAAAAAGCTTTTTTTCCCAGCAAAACAGTGTTTTGGACACCTAAAATGTGCTTTTCTCGTCCAAAACTTGCGTTTAGCAGTGAAAACGTCGTGTTTTGAGCAAAAGAAAATTCTCAGCAAATTTCAAATTTTCTCAGCAAAAAACACCTTTTTTGACCAAAAAGCACCTTTACTCAGCCAAAACCGCATTTTTTTTCGCCAAAAAGTCGTGTTTTTATCTCAAGAGGTATTTTCATGAGCAAAAAGTGGGGGTTTCAGCAAACAGGTCACGCCGTCAGCGAAAAACCTGGTTTTGAGAGCCAAAATGGCCATTTTTCAGTTTTTTGGGCTAAAAAGCTTTTTTTCCCAGCAAAACAGTGTTTTGGACACCTAAAATGTGCTTTTCTCGTCCAAAACTTGCGTTTAGCAGTGAAAACGTCGTGTTTTGAGCAAAAGAAAATTCTCAGCAAATTTCAAATTTTCTCAGCAAAAAACACCTTTTTTGACCAAAAAGCACCTTTACTCAGCCAAAACCGCATTTTTTTTCGCCAAAAAGTCGTGTTTTTATCTCAAGAGGTATTTTCATGAGCAAAAAGTGGGGGTTTCAGCAAACAGGTCACGCCGTCAGCGAAAAACCTGGTTTTGAGAGCCAAAATGGCCATTTTTCAGTTTTTTGGGCTAAAAAGCTTTTTTTCCCAGCAAAACAGTGTTTTGGACACCTAAAATGTGCTTTTCTCGTCCAAAACTTGCGTTTAGCAGTGAAAACGTCGTGTTTTGAGCAAAAGAAAATTCTCAGCAAATTTCAAATTTTCTCAGCAAAAAACACCTTTTTTGACCAAAAAGCACCTTTACTCAGCCAAAACCGCATTTTTTTTTTCGCCAAAAAGTCGTGTTTTTATCTCAAGAGGTATTTTCATGAGCAAAAAGTGGGGGTTTCAGCAAACCGGTCACGCCGTCAGCGAAAAACCTGGTTTTGAGAGCCAAAATGGCCATTTTTCAGTTTTTTGGGCTAAAAAGCTTTTTTTCCCAGCAAAACAGTGTTTTGGACACCTAAAATGTGCTTTTCTCGTCCAAAACTTGCGTTTAGCAGTGAAAACGTCGTGTTTTGAGCAAAAGAAAATTCTCAGCAAATTTCAAATTTTCTCAGCAAAAAACACCTTTTTTGACCAAAAAGCACCTTTACTCAGCCAAAACCGCATTTTTTTTTGTGCCAAAAAGTCGTGTTTTTATCTCAAGAGGTATTTTCATGAGCAAAAAGTGGGGGTTTCAGCAAACCGGTCACGCCGTCAGCGAAAAACCTGGTTTTGAGAGCCAAAATGGCCATTTTTCAGTTTTTTGGGCTAAAAAGCTTTTTTTCCCAGCAAAACAGTGTTTTGGACACCTAAAATGTGCTTTTCTCGTCCAAAACTTGCGTTTAGCAGTGAAAACGTCGTGTTTTGAGCAAAAGAAAATTCTCAGCAAATTTCAAATTTTCTCAGCAAAAAACACCTTTTTTGACCAAAAAGCACCTTTACTCAGCCAAAACCGCATTTTTTTTCGCCAAAAAGTCGTGTTTTTATCTCAAGAGGTATTTTCATGAGCAAAAAGTGGGGGTTTCAGCAAACAGGTCACGCCGTCAGCGAAAAACCTGGTTTTGAGAGCCAAAATGGCCATTTTTCAGTTTTTTGGGCTAAAAAGCTTTTTTTCCCAGCAAAACAGTGTTTTGGACACCTAAAATGTGCTTTTCTCGTCCAAAACTTGCGTTTAGCAGTGAAAACGTCGTGTTTTGAGCAAAAGAAAATTCTCAGCAAATTTCAAATTTTCTCAGCAAAAAACACCTTTTTTGACCAAAAAGCACCTTTACTCAGCCAAAACCGCATTTTTTTTCGCCAAAAAGTCGTGTTTTTATCTCAAGAGGTATTTTCATGAGCAAAAAGTGGGGGTTTCAGCAAACAGGTCACGCCGTCAGCGAAAAACCTGGTTTTGAGAGCCAAAATGGCCATTTTTCAGTTTTTTGGGCTAAAAAGCTTTTTTTCCCAGCAAAACAGTGTTTTGGACACCTAAAATGTGCTTTTCTCGTCCAAAACTTGCGTTTAGCAGTGAAAACGTCGTGTTTTGAGCAAAAGAAAATTCTCAGCAAATTTCAAATTTTCCAGCAAAAAACACCTTTTTTGACCAAAAAGCACCTTTACTCAGCCAAAACCGCATTTTTTTTCGCCAAAAAGTCGTGTTTTTATCTCAAGAGGTATTTTCATGAGCAAAAAGTGGGGGTTTCAGCAAACAGGTCACGCCGTCAGCGAAAAACCTGGTTTTGAGAGCCAAAATGGCCATTTTTCAGTTTTTTGGGCTAAAAAGCTTTTTTTCCCAGCAAAACAGTGTTTTGGACACCTAAAATGTGCTTTTCTCGTCCAAAACTTGCGTTTAGCAGTGAAAACGTCGTGTTTTGAGCAAAAGAAAATTCTCAGCAAATTTCAAATTTTCTCAGCAAAAAACACCTTTTTTGACCAAAAAGCACCTTTACTCAGCCAAAACCGCATTTTTTTTTTGCCAAAAAGTCGTGTTTTTATCTCAAGAGGTATTTTCATGAGCAAAAAGTGGGGGTTTCAGCAAACCGGTCACGCCGTCAGCGAAAAACCTGGTTTTGAGAGCCAAAATGGCCATTTTTCAGTTTTTTGGGCTAAAAAGCTTTTTTTCCCAGCAAAACAGTGTTTTGGACACCTAAAATGTGCTTTTCTCGTCCAAAACTTGCGTTTAGCAGTGAAAACGTCGTGTTTTGAGCAAAAGAAAATTCTCAGCAAATTTCAAATTTTCTCAGCAAAAAACACCTTTTTTGACCAAAAAGCACCTTTACTCAGCCAAAACCGCATTTTTTTTTGTGCCAAAAAGTCGTGTTTTTATCTCAAGAGGTATTTTCATGAGCAAAAAGTGGGGGTTTCAGCAAACCGGTCACGCCGTCAGCGAAAAACCTGGTTTTGAGAGCCAAAATGGCCATTTTTCAGTTTTTTGGGCTAAAAAGCTTTTTTTCCCAGCAAAACAGTGTTTTGGACACCTAAAATGTGCTTTTCTCGTCCAAAACTTGCGTTTAGCAGTGAAAACGTCGTGTTTTGAGCAAAAGAAAATTCTCAGCAAATTTCAAATTTTCTCAGCAAAAAACACCTTTTTTGACCAAAAAGCACCTTTACTCAGCCAAAACCGCATTTTTTTTCGCCAAAAAGTCGTGTTTTTATCTCAAGAGGTATTTTCATGAGCAAAAAGTGGGGGTTTCAGCAAACAGGTCACGCCGTCAGCGAAAAACCTGGTTTTGAGAGCCAAAATGGCCATTTTTCAGTTTTTTGGGCTAAAAAGCTTTTTTTCCCAGCAAAACAGTGTTTTGGACACCTAAAATGTGCTTTTCTCGTCCAAAACTTGCGTTTAGCAGTGAAAACGTCGTGTTTTGAGCAAAAGAAAATTCTCAGCAAATTTCCAATTTTCTCAGCAAAAAACACCTTTTTTGACCAAAAAGCACCTTTACTCAGCCAAAACCGCATTTTTTTTCGCCAAAACGTCGTGTTTTTATCTCAAGAGGTATTTTCATGAGCAAAAAGTGGGGGTTTCAGCAAACAGGTCACGCCGTCAGCGAAAAACCTGGTTTTGAGAGCCAAAATGGCCATTTTTCAGTTTTTTGGGCTAAAAAGCTTTTTTTCCCAGCAAAACAGTGTTTTGGACACCTAAAATGTGCTTTTCTCGTCCAAAACTTGCGTTTAGCAGTGAAAACGTCGTGTTTTGAGCAAAAGAAAATTCTCAGCAAATTTCAAATTTTCTCAGCAAAAAACACCTTTTTTGACCAAAAAGCACCTTTACTCAGCCAAAACCGCATTTTTTTTCGCCAAAAAGTCGTGTTTTTATCTCAAGAGGTATTTTCATGAGCAAAAAGTGGGGGTTTCAGCAAACAGGTCACGCCGTCAGCGAAAAACCTGGTTTTGAGAGCCAAAATGGCCATTTTTCAGTTTTTTGGGCTAAAAAGCTTTTTTTCCCAGCAAAACAGTGTTTTGGACACCTAAAATGTGCTTTTCTCGTCCAAAACTTGCGTTTAGCAGTGAAAACGTCGTGTTTTGAGCAAAAGAAAATTCTCAGCAAATTTCAAATTTTCTCAGCAAAAAACACCTTTTTTGACCCAAAAGCACCTTTACTCAGCCAAAACCGCATTTTTTTTCGCCAAAAAGTCGTGTTTTTATCTCAAGAGGTATTTTCATGAGCAAAAAGTGGGGGTTTCAGCAAACAGGTCACGCCGTCAGCGAAAAACCTGGTTTTGAGAGCCAAAATGGCCATTTTTCAGTTTTTTGGGCTAAAAAGCTTTTTTTCCCAGCAAAACAGTGTTTTGGACACCTAAAATGTGCTTTTCTCGTCCAAAACTTGCGTTTAGCAGTGAAAACGTCGTGTTTTGAGCAAAAGAAAATTCTCAGCAAATTTCCAATTTTCTCAGCAAAAAACACCTTTTTTGACCCAAAAGCACCTTTACTCAGCCAAAACCGCATTTTTTTTCGCCAAAAAGTCGTGTTTTTATCTCAAGAGGTATTTTCATGAGCAAAAAGTGGGGGTTTCAGCAAACAGGTCACGCCGTCAGCGAAAAACCTGGTTTTGAGAGCCAAAATGGCCATTTTTCAGTTTTTTGGGCTAAAAAGCTTTTTTTCCCAGCAAAACAGTGTTTTGGACACCTAAAATGTGCTTTTCTCGTCCAAAACTTGCGTTTAGCAGTGAAAACGTCGTGTTTTGAGCAAAAGAAAATTCTCAGCAAATTTCAAATTTTCTCAGCAAAAAACACCTTTTTTGACCAAAAAGCACCTTTACTCAGCCAAAACCGCATTTTTTTTCGCTAAAAAGTCGTGTTTTTATCTCAAGAGGTATTTTCATGAGCAAAAAGTGGGGGTTTCAGCAAACAGGTCACGCCGTCAGCGAAAAACCTGGTTTTGAGAGCCAAAATGGCCATTTTTCAGTTTTTTGGGCTAAAAAGCTTTTTTTCCCAGCAAAACAGTGTTTTGGACACCTAAAATGTGCTTTTCTCGTCCAAAACTTGCGTTTAGCAGTGAAAACGTCGTGTTCTGAGCAAAAGAAAATTCTCAGCAAATTTCAAATTTTCTCAGCAAAAAACACCTTTTTTGACCAAAAAGCACCTTTACTCAGCCAAAACCGCATTTTTTTTCGCCAAAAAGTCGTGTTTTTATCTCAAGAGGTATTTTCATGAGCAAAAAGTGGGGGTTTCAGCAAACAGGTCACGCCGTCAGCGAAAAACCTGGTTTTGAGAGCCAAAATGGCCATTTTTCAGTTTTTTGGGCTAAAAAGCTTTTTTTCCCAGCAAAACAGTGTTTTGGACACCTAAAATGTGCTTTTCTCGTCCAAAACTTGCGTTTAGCAGTGAAAACGTCGTGTTTTGAGCAAAAGAAAATTCTCAGCAAATTTCAAATTTTCTCAGCAAAAAACACCTTTTTTGACCCAAAAGCACCTTTACTCAGCCAAAACCGCATTTTTTTTCGCCAAAAAGTCGTGTTTTTATCTCAAGAGGTATTTTCATGAGCAAAAAGTGGGGGTTTCAGCAAACAGGTCACGCCGTCAGCGAAAAACCTGGTTTTGAGAGCCAAAATGGCCATTTTTCAGTTTTTTGGGCTAAAAAGCTTTTTTTCCCAGCAAAACAGTGTTTTGGACACCTAAAATGTGCTTTTCTCGTCCAAAACTTGCGTTTAGCAGTGAAAACGTCGTGTTTTGAGCAAAAGAAAATTCTCAGCAAATTTCAAATTTTCTCAGCAAAAAACACCTTTTTTGACCAAAAAGCACCTTTACTCAGCCAAAACCGCATTTTTTTTCGCCAAAAAGTCGTGTTTTTATCTCAAGAGGTATTTTCATGAGCAAAAAGTGGGGGTTTCAGCAAACAGGTCACGCCGTCAGCGAAAAACCTGGTTTTGAGAGCCAAAATGGCCATTTTTCAGTTTTTTGGGCTAAAAAGCTTTTTTTCCCAGCAAAACAGTGTTTTGGACACCTAAAATGTGCTTTTCTCGTCCAAAACTTGCGTTTAGCAGTGAAAACGTCGTGTTTTGAGCAAAAGAAAATTCTCAGCAAATTTCAAATTTTCTCAGCAAAAAACACCTTTTTTGACCAAAAAGCACCTTTACTCAGCCAAAACCGCATTTTTTTCGCCAAAAAGTCGTGTTTTTATCTCAAGAGGTATTTTCATGAGCAAAAAGTGGGGGTTTCAGCAAACAGGTCACGCCGTCAGCGAAAAGCCTGGTTTTGAGAGCCAAAATGGCCATTTTTCAGTTTTTTGGGCTAAAAAGCTTTTTTTCCCAGCAAAACAGTGTTTTGGACACCTAAAATGTGCTTTTCTCGTCCAAAACTTGCGTTTAGCAGTGAAAACGTCGTGTTCTGAGCAAAAGAAAATTCTCAGCAAATTTCAAATTTTCTCAGCAAAAAACACCTTTTTTGACCAAAAAGCACCTTTACTCAGCCAAAACCGCATTTTTTTTCGCCAAAACGTCGTGTTTTTATCTCAAGAGGTATTTTCATGAGCAAAAAGTGGGGGTTTCAGCAAACAGGTCACGCCGTCAGCGAAAAACCTGGTTTTGAGAGCCAAAATGGCCATTTTTCAGTTTTTTGGGCTAAAAAGCTTTTTTTCCCAGCAAAACAGTGTTTTGGACACCTAAAATGTGCTTTTCTCGTCCAAAACTTGCGTTTAGCAGTGAAAACGTCGTGTTTTGAGCAAAAGAAAATTCTCAGCAAATTTCAAATTTTCTCAGCAAAAAACACCTTTTTTGACCAAAAAGCACCTTTACTCAGCCAAAACCGCATTTTTTTTCGCCAAAAAGTCGTGTTTTTATCTCAAGAGGTATTTTCATGAGCAAAAAGTGGGGGTTTCAGCAAACAGGTCACGCCGTCAGCGAAAAACCTGGTTTTGAGAGCCAAAATGGCCATTTTTCAGTTTTTTGGGCTAAAAAGCTTTTTTTCCCAGCAAAACAGTGTTTTGGACACCTAAAATGTGCTTTTCTCGTCCAAAACTTGCGTTTAGCAGTGAAAACGTCGTGTTTTGAGCAAAAGAAAATTCTCAGCAAATTTCAAATTTTCTCAGCAAAAAACACCTTTTTTGACCAAAAAGCACCTTTACTCAGCCAAAACCGCATTTTTTTTCGCCAAAAAGTCGTGTTTTTATCTCAAGAGGTATTTTCATGAGCAAAAAGTGGGGGTTTCAGCAAACAGGTCACGCCGTCAGCGAAAAACCTGGTTTTGAGAGCCAAAATGGCCATTTTTCAGTTTTTTGGGCTAAAAAGCTTTTTTTCCCAGCAAAACAGTGTTTTGGACACCTAAAATGTGCTTTTCTCGTCCAAAACTTGCGTTTAGCAGTGAAAACGTCGTGTTTTGAGCAAAAGAAAATTCTCAGCAAATTTCAAATTTTCTCAGCAAAAAACACCTTTTTTGACCAAAAAGCACCTTTACTCAGCCAAAACCGCATTTTTTTTCGCCAAAAAGTCGTGTTTTTATCTCAAGAGGTATTTTCATGAGCAAAAAGTGGGGGTTTCAGCAAACAGGTCACGCCGTCAGCGAAAAACCTGGTTTTGAGAGCCAAAATGGCCATTTTTCAGTTTTTTGGGCTAAAAAGCTTTTTTTCCCAGCAAAACAGTGTTTTGGACACCTAAAATGTGCTTTTCTCGTCCAAAACTTGCGTTTAGCAGTGAAAACGTCGTGTTTTGAGCAAAAGAAAATTCTCAGCAAATTTCCAATTTTCTCAGCAAAAAACACCTTTTTTGACCAAAAAGCACCTTTACTCAGCCAAAACCGCATTTTTTTTCGCCAAAAAGTCGTGTTTTTATCTCAAGAGGTATTTTCATGAGCAAAAAGTGGGGGTTTCAGCAAACAGGTCACGCCGTCAGCGAAAAACCTGGTTTTGAGAGCCAAAATGGCCATTTTTCAGTTTTTTGGGCTAAAAAGCTTTTTTTCCCAGCAAAACAGTGTTTTGGACACCTAAAATGTGCTTTTCTCGTCCAAAACTTGCGTTTAGCAGTGAAAACGTCGTGTTTTGAGCAAAAGAAAATTCTCAGCAAATTTCAAATTTTCTCAGCAAAAAACACCTTTTTTGACCCAAAAGCACCTTTACTCAGCCAAAACCGCATTTTTTTTCGCCAAAAAGTCGTGTTTTTATCTCAAGAGGTATTTTCATGAGCAAAAAGTGGGGGTTTCAGCAAACAGGTCACGCCGTCAGCGAAAAACCTGGTTTTGAGAGCCAAAATGGCCATTTTTCAGTTTTTTGGGCTAAAAAGCTTTTTTTCCCAGCAAAACAGTGTTTTGGACACCTAAAATGTGCTTTTCTCGTCCAAAACTTGCGTTTAGCAGTGAAAACGTCGTGTTTTGAGCAAAAGAAAATTCTCAGCAAATTTCCAATTTTGTCAGCAAAAAACACCTTTTTTGACCAAAAAGCACCTTTACTCAGCCAAAACCGCATTTTTTTTCGCCAAAACGTCGTGTTTTTATCTCAAGAGGTATTTTCATGAGCAAAAAGTGGGGGTTTCAGCAAACAGGTCACGCCGTCAGCGAAAAACCTGGTTTTGAGAGCCAAAATGGCCATTTTTCAGTTTTTTGGGCTAAAAAGCTTTTTTTCCCAGCAAAACAGTGTTTTGGACACCTAAAATGTGCTTTTCTCGTCCAAAACTTGCGTTTAGCAGTGAAAACGTCGTGTTTTGAGCAAAAGAAAATTCTCAGCAAATTTCAAATTTTCTCGGCAAAAAACACCTTTTTTGACCAAAAAGCACCTTTACTCAGCCGAAACCGCATTTTTTTTCGCCAAAAAGTCGTGTTTTTATCTCAAGAGGTATTTTCATGAGCAAAAAGTGGGGGTTTCAGCAAACAGGTCACGCCGTCAGCGAAAAACCTGGTTTTGAGAGCCAAAATGGCCATTTTTCAGTTTTTTGGGCAAAAAAGGTTTTTTTCCCAGCAAAACAGTGTTTTGGACACCTAAAATGTGCTTTTCTCGTCCAAAACTTGCGTTTAGCAGTGAAAACGTCGTGTTTTGAGCAAAAGAAAATTCTCAGCAAATTTCCAATTTTCTCAGCAAAAAACACCTTTTTTGACCAAAACGCACCTTTACTCAGCCAAAACCGCATTTTTTTTCGCCAAAAAGTCGTGTTTTTATCTCAAGAGGTATTTTCATGAGCAAAAAGTGGGGGTTTCAGCAAACAGGTCACGCCGTCAGCGAAAAACCTGGTTTTGAGAGCCAAAATGGCCATTTTTCAGTTTTTTGGGCTAAAAAGCTTTTTTTCCCAGCAAAACAGTGTTTTGGACACCTAAAATGTGCTTTTCTCGTCCAAAACTTGCGTTTAGCAGTGAAAACGTCGTGTTTTGAGCAAAAGAAAATTCTCAGCAAATTTCAAATTTTCTCAGCAAAAAACACCTTTTTTGACCAAAAAGCACCTTTACTCAGCCGAAACCGCATTTTTTTTCGCCAAAAAGTCGTGTTTTTATCTCAAGAGGTATTTTCATGAGCAAAAAGTGGGGGTTTCAGCAAACAGGTCACGCCGTCAGCGAAAAACCTGGTTTTGAGAGCCAAAATGGCCATTTTTCAGTTTTTTGGGCTAAAAAGCTTTTTTTCCCAGCAAAACAGTGTTTTGGACACCTAAAATGTGCTTTTCTCGTCCAAAACTTGCGTTTAGCAGTGAAAACGTCGTGTTTTGAGCAAAAGAAAATTCTCAGCAAATTTCAAATTTTCTCAGCAAAAAACACCTTTTTTGACCAAAAAGCACCTTTACTCAGCCAAAACCGCATTTTTTTTTGTGCCAAAAAGTCGTGTTTTTATCTCAAGAGGTATTTTCATGAGCAAAAAGTGGGGGTTTCAGCAAACCGGTCACGCCGTCAGCGAAAAACCTGGTTTTGAGAGCCAAAATGGCCATTTTTCAGTTTTTTGGGCTAAAAAGCTTTTTTTCCCAGCAAAACAGTGTTTTGGACACCTAAAATGTGCTTTTCTCGTCCAAAACTTGCGTTTAGCAGTGAAAACGTCGTGTTTTGAGCAAAAGAAAATTCTCAGCAAATTTCAAATTTTCTCAGCAAAAAACACCTTTTTTGACCCAAAAGCACCTTTACTCAGCCAAAACCGCATTTTTTTTCGCCAAAAAGTCGTGTTTTTATCTCAAGAGGTATTTTCATGAGCAAAAAGTGGGGGTTTCAGCAAACAGGTCACGCCGTCAGCGAAAAACCTGGTTTTGAGAGCCAAAATGGCCATTTTTCAGTTTTTTGGGCTAAAAAGCTTTTTTTCCCAGCAAAACAGTGTTTTGGACACCTAAAATGTGCTTTTCTCGTCCAAAACTTGCGTTTAGCAGTGAAAACGTCGTGTTTTGAGCAAAAGAAAATTCTCAGCAAATTTCAAATTTTCTCAGCAAAAAACACCTTTTTTGACCAAAAAGCACCTTTACTCAGCCAAAACCGCATTTTTTTTCGCCAAAAAGTCGTGTTTTTATCTCAAGAGGTATTTTCATGAGCAAAAAGTGGGGGTTTCAGCAAACAGGTCACGCCGTCAGCGAAAAACCTGGTTTTGAGAGCCAAAATGGCCATTTTTCAGTTTTTTGGGCTAAAAAGCTTTTTTTCCCAGCAAAACAGTGTTTTGGACACCTAAAATGTGCTTTTCTCGTCCAAAACTTGCGTTTAGCAGTGAAAACGTCGTGTTTTGAGCAAAAGAAAATTCTCAGCAAATTTCAAATTTTCTCAGCAAAAAACACCTTTTTTGACCAAAAAGCACCTTTACTCAGCCAAAACCGCATTTTTTTTTGTGCCAAAAAGTCGTGTTTTTATCTCAAGAGGTATTTTCATGAGCAAAAAGTGGGGGTTTCAGCAAACCGGTCACGCCGTCAGCGAAAAACCTGGTTTTGAGAGCCAAAATGGCCATTTTTCAGTTTTTTGGGCTAAAAAGCTTTTTTTCCCAGCAAAACAGTGTTTTGGACACCTAAAATGTGCTTTTCTCGTCCAAAACTTGCGTTTAGCAGTGAAAACGTCGTGTTTTGAGCAAAAGAAAATTCTCAGCAAATTTCAAATTTTCTCAGCAAAAAACACCTTTTTTGACCCAAAAGCACCTTTACTCAGCCAAAACCGCATTTTTTTTCGCCAAAAAGTCGTGTTTTTATCTCAAGAGGTATTTTCATGAGCAAAAAGTGGGGGTTTCAGCAAACAGGTCACGCCGTCAGCGAAAAAGCTGGTTTTGAGAGCCAAAATGGCCATTTTTCAGTTTTTTGGGCTAAAAAGCTTTTTTTCCCAGCAAAACAGTGTTTTGGACACCTAAAATGTGCTTTTCTCGTCCAAAACTTGCGTTTAGCAGTGAAAACGTCGTGTTTTGAGCAAAAGAAAATTCTCAGCAAATTTCAAATTTTCTCAGCAAAAAACACCTTTTTTGACCAAAAAGCACCTTTACTCAGCCAAAACCGCATTTTTTTTCGCCAAAAAGTCGTGTTTTTATCTCAAGAGGTATTTTCATGAGCAAAAAGTGGGGGTTTCAGCAAACAGGTCACGCCGTCAGCGAAAAACCTGGTTTTGAGAGCCAAAATGGCCATTTTTCAGTTTTTTGGGCTAAAAAGCTTTTTTTCCCAGCAAAACAGTGTTTTGGACACCTAAAATGTGCTTTTCTCGTCCAAAACTTGCGTTTAGCAGTGAAAACGTCGTGTTTTGAGCAAAAGAAAATTCTCAGCAAATTTCAAATTTTCTCAGCAAAAAACACCTTTTTTGACCCAAAAGCACCTTTACTCAGCCAAAACCGCATTTTTTTTCGCCAAAAAGTCGTGTTTTTATCTCAAGAGGTATTTTCATGAGCAAAAAGTGGGGGTTTCAGCAAACAGGTCACGCCGTCAGCGAAAAACCTGGTTTTGAGAGCCAAAATGGCCATTTTTCAGTTTTTTGGGCTAAAAAGCTTTTTTTCCCAGCAAAACAGTGTTTTGGACACCTAAAATGTGCTTTTCTCGTCCAAAACTTGCGTTTAGCAGTGAAAACGTCGTGTTTTGAGCAAAAGAAAATTCTCAGCAAATTTCCAATTTTCTCAGCAAAAAACACCTTTTTTGACCAAAAAGCACCTTTACTCAGCCAAAACCGCATTTTTTTTCGCCAAAACGTCGTGTTTTTATCTCAAGAGGTATTTTCATGAGCAAAAAGTGGGGGTTTCAGCAAACAGGTCACGCCGTCAGCGAAAAACCTGGTTTTGAGAGCCAAAATGGCCATTTTTCAGTTTTTTGGGCTAAAAAGCTTTTTTTCCCAGCAAAACAGTGTTTTGGACACCTAAAATGTGCTTTTCTCGTCCAAAACTTGCGTTTAGCAGTGAAAACGTCGTGTTTTGAGCAAAAGAAAATTCTCAGCAAATTTCAAATTTTCTCAGCAAAAAACACCTTTTTTGACCAAAAAGCACCTTTACTCAGCCAAAACCGCATTTTTTTTCGCCAAAAAGTCGTGTTTTTATCTCAAGAGGTATTTTCATGAGCAAAAAGTGGGGGTTTCAGCAAACAGGTCACGCCGTCAGCGAAAAACCTGGTTTTGAGAGCCAAAATGGCCATTTTTCAGTTTTTTGGGCTAAAAAGCTTTTTTTCCCAGCAAAACAGTGTTTTGGACACCTAAAATGTGCTTTTCTCGTCCAAAACTTGCGTTTAGCAGTGAAAACGTCGTGTTTTGAGCAAAAGAAAATTCTCAGCAAATTTCAAATTTTCTCAGCAAAAAACACCTTTTTTGACCAAAAAGCACCTTTACTCAGCCAAAACCGCATTTTTTTTCGCCAAAAAGTCGTGTTTTTATCTCAAGAGGTATTTTCATGAGCAAAAAGTGGGGGTTTCAGCAAACAGGTCACGCCGTCAGCGAAAAACCTGGTTTTGAGAGCCAAAATGGCCATTTTTCAGTTTTTTGGGCTAAAAAGCTTTTTTTCCCAGCAAAACAGTGTTTTGGACACCTAAAATGTGCTTTTCTCGTCCAAAACTTGCGTTTAGCAGTGAAAACGTCGTGTTTTGAGCAAAAGAAAATTCTCAGCAAATTTCAAATTTTCTCAGCAAAAAACACCTTTTTTGACCAAAAAGCACCTTTACTCAGCCAAAACCGCATTTTTTTTCGCCAAAAAGTCGTGTTTTTATCTCAAGAGGTATTTTCATGAGCAAAAAGTGGGGGTTTCAGCAAACAGGTCACGCCGTCAGCGAAAAACCTGGTTTTGAGAGCCAAAATGGCCATTTTTCAGTTTTTTGGGCTAAAAAGCTTTTTTTCCCAGCAAAACAGTGTTTTGGACACCTAAAATGTGCTTTTCTCGTCCAAAACTTGCGTTTAGCAGTGAAAACGTCGTGTTTTGAGCAAAAGAAAATTCTCAGCAAATTTCAAATTTTCTCAGCAAAAAACACCTTTTTTGACCAAAAAGCACCTTTACTCAGCCAAAACCGCATTTTTTTTCGCCAAAAAGTCGTGTTTTTATCTCAAGAGGTATTTTCATGAGCAAAAAGTGGGGGTTTCAGCAAACAGGTCACGCCGTCAGCGAAAAACCTGGTTTTGAGAGCCAAAATGGCCATTTTTCAGTTTTTTGGGCTAAAAAGCTTTTTTTCCCAGCAAAACAGTGTTTTGGACACCTAAAATGTGCTTTTCTCGTCCAAAACTTGCGTTTAGCAGTGAAAACGTCGTGTTTTGAGCAAAAGAAAATTCTCAGCAAATTTCAAATTTTCTCAGCAAAAAACACCTTTTTTGACCAAAAAGCACCTTTACTCAGCCAAAACCGCATTTTTTTTCGCCAAAAAGTCGTGTTTTTATCTCAAGAGGTATTTTCATGAGCAAAAAGTGGGGGTTTCAGCAAACAGGTCACGCCGTCAGCGAAAAACCTGGTTTTGAGAGCCAAAATGGCCATTTTTCAGTTTTTTGGGCTAAAAAGCTTTTTTTCCCAGCAAAACAGTGTTTTGGACACCTAAAATGTGCTTTTCTCGTCCAAAACTTGCGTTTAGCAGTGAAAACGTCATGTTTTGAGCAAAAGAAAATTCTCAGCAAATTTCAAATTTTCTCAGCAAAAAACACCTTTTTTGACCAAAAAGCACCTTTACTCAGCCAAAACCGCATTTTTTTTCGCCAAAAAGTCGTGTTTTTATCTCAAGAGGTATTTTCATGAGCAAAAAGTGGGGGTTTCAGCAAACAGGTCACGCCGTCAGCGAAAAACCTGGTTTTGAGAGCCAAAATGGCCATTTTTCAGTTTTTTGGGCTAAAAAGCTTTTTTTCCCAGCAAAACAGTGTTTTGGACACCTAAAATGTGCTTTTCTCGTCCAAAACTTGCGTTTAGCAGTGAAAACGTCGTGTTTTGAGCAAAAGAAAATTCTCAGCAAATTTCAAATTTTCTCAGCAAAAAACACCTTTTTTGACCAAAAAGCACCTTTACTCAGCCAAAACCGCATTTTTTTTTTGCCAAAAAGTCGTGTTTTTATCTCAAGAGGTATTTTCATGAGCAAAAAGTGGGGGTTTCAGCAAACCGGTCACGCCGTCAGCGAAAAACCTGGTTTTGAGAGCCAAAATGGCCATTTTTCAGTTTTTTGGGCTAAAAAGCTTTTTTTCCCAGCAAAACAGTGTTTTGGACACCTAAAATGTGCTTTTCTCGTCCAAAACTTGCGTTTAGCAGTGAAAACGTCGTGTTTTGAGCAAAAGAAAATTCTCAGCAAATTTCAAATTTTCTCAGCAAAAAACACCTTTTTTGACCAAAAAGCACCTTTACTCAGCCAAAACCGCATTTTTTTTTGTGCCAAAAAGTCGTGTTTTTATCTCAAGAGGTATTTTCATGAGCAAAAAGTGGGGGTTTCAGCAAACCGGTCACGCCGTCAGCGAAAAACCTGGTTTTGAGAGCCAAAATGGCCATTTTTCAGTTTTTTGGGCTAAAAAGCTTTTTTTCCCAGCAAAACAGTGTTTTGGACACCTAAAATGTGCTTTTCTCGTCCAAAACTTGCGTTTAGCAGTGAAAACGTCGTGTTTTGAGCAAAAGAAAATTCTCAGCAAATTTCAAATTTTCTCAGCAAAAAACACCTTTTTTGACCAAAAAGCACCTTTACTCAGCCAAAACCGCATTTTTTTTCGCCAAAAAGTCGTGTTTTTATCTCAAGAGGTATTTTCATGAGCAAAAAGTGGGGGTTTCAGCAAACAGGTCACGCCGTCAGCGAAAAACCTGGTTTTGAGAGCCAAAATGGCCATTTTTCAGTTTTTTGGGCTAAAAAGCTTTTTTTCCCAGCAAAACAGTGTTTTGGACACCTAAAATGTGCTTTTCTCGTCCAAAACTTGCGTTTAGCAGTGAAAACGTCGTGTTTTGAGCAAAAGAAAATTCTCAGCAAATTTCAAATTTTCTCAGCAAAAAACACCTTTTTTGACCAAAAAGCACCTTTACTCAGCCAAAACCGCATTTTTTTTCGCCAAAAAGTCGTGTTTTTATCTCAAGAGGTATTTTCATGAGCAAAAAGTGGGGGTTTCAGCAAACAGGTCACGCCGTCAGCGAAAAACCTGGTTTTGAGAGCCAAAATGGCCATTTTTCAGTTTTTTGGGCAAAAAAGGTTTTTTTCCCAGCAAAACAGTGTTTTGGACACCTAAAATGTGCTTTTCTCGTCCAAAACTTGCGTTTAGCAGTGAAAACGTCGTGTTTTGAGCAAAAGAAAATTCTCAGCAAATTTCAAATTTTCTCAGCAAAAAACACCTTTTTTGACCAAAAAGCACCTTTACTCAGCCAAAACCGCATTTTTTTTCGCCAAAAAGTCGTGTTTTTATCTCAAGAGGTATTTTCATGAGCAAAAAGTGGGGGTTTCAGCAAACAGGTCACGCCGTCAGCGAAAAACCTGGTTTTGAGAGCCAAAATGGCCATTTTTCAGTTTTTTGGGCAAAAAAGCTTTTTTTCCCAGCAAAACAGTGTTTTGGACACCTAAAATGTGCTTTTCTCGTCCAAAACTTGCGTTTAGCAGTGAAAACGTCGTGTTTTGAGCAAAAGAAAATTCTCAGCAAATTTCAAATTTTCTCAGCAAAAAACACCTTTTTTGACCAAAAAGCACCTTTACTCAGCCGAAACCGCATTTTTTTTCGCCAAAAAGTCGTGTTTTTATCTCAAGAGGTATTTTCATGAGCAAAAAGTGGGGGTTTCAGCAAACAGGTCACGCCGTCAGCGAAAAACCTGGTTTTGAGAGCCAAAATGGCCATTTTTCAGTTTTTTGGGCTAAAAAGCTTTTTTTCCCAGCAAAACAGTGTTTTGGACACCTAAAATGTGCTTTTCTCGTCCAAAACTTGCGTTTAGCAGTGAAAACGTCGTGTTTTGAGCAAAAGAAAATTCTCAGCAAATTTCAAATTTTCTCAGCAAAAAACACCTTTTTTGACCAAAAAGCACCTTTACTCAGCCAAAACCGCATTTTTTTTCGCCAAAAAGTCGTGTTTTTATCTCAAGAGGTATTTTCATGAGCAAAAAGTGGGGGTTTCAGCAAACAGGTCACGCCGTCAGCGAAAAACCTGGTTTTGAGAGCCAAAATGGCCATTTTTCAGTTTTTTGGGCTAAAAAGCTTTTTTTCCCAGCAAAACAGTGTTTTGGACACCTAAAATGTGCTTTTCTCGTCCAAAACTTGCGTTTAGCAGTGAAAACGTCGTGTTTTGAGCAAAAGAAAATTCTCAGCAAATTTCAAATTTTCTCAGCAAAAAACACCTTTTTTGACCAAAAAGCACCTTTACTCAGCCAAAACCGCATTTTTTTTCGCCAAAAAGTCGTGTTTTTATCTCAAGAGCTATTTTCATGAGCAAAAAGTGGGGGTTTCAGCAAACAGGTCACGCCGTCAGCGAAAAACCTGGTTTTGAGAGCCAAAATGGCCATTTTTCAGTTTTTTGGGCTAAAAAGCTTTTTTTCCCAGCAAAACAGTGTTTTGGACACCTAAAATGTGCTTTTCTCGTCCAAAACTTGCGTTTAGCAGTGAAAACGTCGTGTTTTGAGCAAAAGAAAATTCTCAGCAAATTTCAAATTTTCTCAGCAAAAAACACCTTTTTTGACCAAAAAGCACCTTTACTCAGCCGAAACCGCATTTTTTTTCGCCAAAAAGTCGTGTTTTTATCTCAAGAGGTATTTTCATGAGCAAAAAGTGGGGGTTTCAGCAAACAGGTCACGCCGTCAGCGAAAAACCTGGTTTTGAGAGCCAAAATGGCCATTTTTCAGTTTTTTGGGCTAAAAAGCTTTTTTTCCCAGCAAAACAGTGTTTTGGACACCTAAAATGTGCTTTTCTCGTCCAAAACTTGCGTTTAGCAGTGAAAACGTCGTGTTTTGAGCAAAAGAAAATTCTCAGCAAATTTCAAGTTTTCTCAGCAAAAAACACCTTTTTTGACCAAAAAGCACCTTTACTCAGCCAAAACCGCATTTTTTTTCGCCAAAAAGTCGTGTTTTTATCTCAAGAGGTATTTTCATGAGCAAAAAGTGGGGGTTTCAGCAAACAGGTCACGCCGTCAGCGAAAAACCTGGTTTTGAGAGCCAAAATGGCCATTTTTCAGTTTTTTGGGCTAAAAAGCTTTTTTTCCCAGCAAAACAGTGTTTTGGACACCTAAAATGTGCTTTTCTCGTCCAAAACTTGCGTTTAGCAGTGAAAACGTCGTGTTTTGAGCAAAAGAAAATTCTCAGCAAATTTCAAATTTTCTCAGCAAAAAACACCTTTTTTGACCAAAAAGCACCTTTACTCAGCCAAAACCGCATTTTTTTTCGCCAAAAAGTCGTGTTTTTATCTCAAGAGGTATTTTCATGAGCAAAAAGTGGGGGTTTCAGCAAACAGGTCACGCCGTCAGCGAAAAACCTGGTTTTGAGAGCCAAAATGGCCATTTTTCAGTTTTTTGGGCTAAAAAGCTTTTTTTCCCAGCAAAACAGTGTTTTGGACACCTAAAATGTGCTTTTCTCGTCCAAAACTTGCGTTTAGCAGTGAAAACGTCGTGTTTTGAGCAAAAGAAAATTCTCAGCAAATTTCAAATTTTCTCAGCAAAAAACACCTTTTTTGACCAAAAAGCACCTTTACTCAGCCAAAACCGCATTTTTTTTCGCCAAAAAGTCGTGTTTTTATCTCAAGAGGTATTTTCATGAGCAAAAAGTGGGGGTTTCAGCAAACAGGTCACGCCGTCAGCGAAAAACCTGGTTTTGAGAGCCAAAATGGCCATTTTTCAGTTTTTTGGGCTAAAAAGCTTTTTTTCCCAGCAAAACAGTGTTTTGGACACCTAAAATGTGCTTTTCTCGTCCAAAACTTGCGTTTAGCAGTGAAAACGTCGTGTTTTGAGCAAAAGAAAATTCTCAGCAAATTTCAAATTTTCTCAGCAAAAAACACCTTTTTTGACCAAAAAGCACCTTTACTCAGCCAAAACCGCATTTTTTTTCGCCAAAAAGTCGTGTTTTTATCTCAAGAGGTATTTTCATGAACAAAAAGTGGGGGTTTCAGCAAACAGGTCACGCCGTCAGCGAAAAACCTGGTTTTGAGAGCCAAAATGGCCATTTTTCAGTTTTTTGGGCTAAAAAGCTTTTTTTCCCAGCAAAACAGTGTTTTGGACACCTAAAATGTGCTTTTCTCGTCCAAAACTTGCGTTTAGCAGTGAAAACGTCGTGTTTTGAGCAAAAGAAAATTCTCAGCAAATTTCAAATTTTCTCAGCAAAAAACACCTTTTTTGACCAAAAAGCACCTTTACTCAGCCAAAACCGCATTTTTTTTCGCCAAAAAGTCGTGTTTTTATCTCAAGAGGTATTTTCATGAGCAAAAAGTGGGGGTTTCAGCAAACAGGTCACGCCGTCAGCGAAAAACCTGGTTTTGAGAGCCAAAATGGCCATTTTTCAGTTTTTTGGGCTAAAAAGCTTTTTTTCCCAGCAAAACAGTGTTTTGGACACCTAAAATGTGCTTTTCTCGTCCAAAACTTGCGTTTAGCAGTGAAAACGTCGTGTTTTGAGCAAAAGAAAATTCTCAGCAAATTTCAAATTTTCTCAGCAAAAAACACCTTTTTTGACCAAAAAGCACCTTTACTCAGCCAAAACCGCATTTTTTTTTCGCCAAAAAGTCGTGTTTTTATCTCAAGAGGTATTTTCATGAGCAAAAAGTGGGGGTTTCATCAAACAGGTCACGCCGTCAGCGAAAAACCTGGTTTTGAGAGCCAAAATGGCCATTTTTCAGTTTTTTGGGCTAAAAAGCTTTTTTTCCCAGCAAAACAGTGTTTTGGACACCTAAAATGTGCTTTTCTCGTCCAAAACTTGCGTTTAGCAGTGAAAACGTCGTGTTTTGAGCAAAAGAAAATTCTCAGCAAATTTCAAATTTTCTCAGCAAAAAACACCTTTTTTGACCAAAAAGCACCTTTACTCAGCCAAAACCGCATTTTTTTTCGCCAAAAAGTCGTATTTTATCTCAAGAGGTATTTTCATGAGCAAAAAGTGGGGGTTTCAGCAAACAGGTCACGCCGTCAGCGAAAAACCTGGTTTTGAGAGCCAAAATGGCCATTTTTCAGTTTTTTGGGCTAAAAAGCTTTTTTTCCCAGCAAAACAGTGTTTTGGACACCTAAAATGTGCTTTTCTCGTCCAAAACTTGCGTTTAGCAGTGAAAACGTCGTGTTTTGAGCAAAAGAAAATTCTCAGCAAATTTCAAATTTTCTCAGCAAAAAACACCTTTTTTGACCAAAAAGCACCTTTACTCAGCCAAAACCGCATTTTTTTTCGCCAAAAAGTCGTGTTTTTATCTCAAGAGGTATTTTCATGAGCAAAAAGTGGGGGTTTCAGCAAACAGGTCACGCCGTCAGCGAAAAACCTGGTTTTGAGAGCCAAAATGGCCATTTTTCAGTTTTTTGGGCTAAAAAGCTTTTTTTCCCAGCAAAACAGTGTTTTGGACACCTAAAATGTGCTTTTCTCGTCCAAAACTTGCGTTTAGCAGTGAAAACGTCGTGTTTTGAGCAAAAGAAAATTCTCAGCAAATTTCAAATTTTCTCAGCAAAAAACACCTTTTTTGACCAAAAAGCACCTTTACTCAGCGAAAACCGCATTTCGCTAAAAAGTCGTGTTTTTATCTCAAGAGGTATTTTCATGAGCAAAAAGTGGGGGTTTCAGCAAACAGGTCACGCCGTCAGCGAAAAACCTGGTTTTGAGAGCCAAAATGGCCATTTTTCAGTTTTTTGGGCTAAAAAGCTTTTTTTCCCAGCAAAACAGTGTTTTGGACACCTAAAATGTGCTTTTCTCGTCCAAAACTTGCGTTTAGCAGTGAAAACGTCGTGTTTTGAGCAAAAGAAAATTCTCAGCAAATTTCAAATTTTCTCAGCAAAAAACACCTTTTTTGACCAAAAAGCACCTTTACTCAGCCAAAACCGCATTTTTTTTCGCCAAAAAGTCGTGTTTTTATCTCAAGAGGTATTTTCATGAGCAAAAAGTGGGGGTTTCAGCAAACAGGTCACGCCGTCAGCGAAAAACCTGGTTTTGAGAGCCAAAATGGCCATTTTTCAGTTTTTTGGGCTAAAAAGCTTTTTTTCCCAGCAAAACAGTGTTTTGGACACCTAAAATGTGCTTTTCTCGTCCAAAACTTGCGTTTAGCAGTGAAAACGTCGTGTTTTGAGCAAAAGAAAATTCTCAGCAAATTTCAAATTTTCTCAGCAAAAAACACCTTTTTTGACCAAAAAGCACCTTTACTCAGCCAAAACCGCATTTTTTTTCGCCAAAAAGTCGTGTTTTTATCTCAAGAGGTATTTTCATGAGCAAAAAGTGGGGGTTTCTGCAAACAGGTCACGCCGTCAGCGAAAAACCTGGTTTTGAGAGCCAAAATGGCCATTTTTCAGTTTTTTGGGCTAAAAAGCTTTTTTTCCCAGCAAAACAGTGTTTTGGACACCTAAAATGTGCTTTTCTCGTCCAAAACTTGCGTTTAGCAGTGAAAACGTCGTGTTTTGAGCAAAAGAAAATTCTCAGCAAATTTCAAATTTTCTCAGCAAAAAACACCTTTTTTGACCAAAAAGCACCTTTACTCAGCCAAAACCGCATTTTTTTTTTTGCCAAAAAGTCGTGTTTTTATCTCAAGAGGTATTTTCATGAGCAAAAAGTGGGGGTTTCAGCAAACCGGTCACGCCGTCAGCGAAAAACCTGGTTTTGAGAGCCAAAATGGCCATTTTTCAGTTTTTTGGGCTAAAAAGCTTTTTTTCCCAGCAAAACAGTGTTTTGGACACCTAAAATGTGCTTTTCTCGTCCAAAACTTGCGTTTAGCAGTGAAAACGTCGTGTTTTGAGCAAAACAAAATTCTCAGCAAATTTCAAATTTTCTCAGCAAAAAACACCTTTTTTGACCAAAAAGCACCTTTACTCAGCCAAAACCGCATTTTTTTTCGCCAAAAAGTCGTGTTTTTATCTCAAGAGGTATTTTCATGAGCAAAAAGTGGGGGTTTCAGCAAACAGGTCACGCCGTCAGCGAAAAACCTGGTTTTGAGAGCCAAAATGGCCATTTTTCAGTTTTTTGGGCTAAAAAGCTTTTTTTCCCAGCAAAACAGTGTTTTGGACACCTAAAATGTGCTTTTCTCGTCCAAAACTTGCGTTTAGCAGTGAAAACGTCGTGTTTTGAGCAAAAGAAAATTCTCAGCAAATTTCAAATTTTCTCAGCAAAAAACACCTTTTTTGACCAAAAAGCACCTTTACTCAGCCAAAACCGCATTTTTTTTCGCCAAAAAGTCGTGTTTTTATCTCAAGAGGTATTTTCATGAGCAAAAAGTGGGGGTTTCAGAAAACAGGTCACGCCATCAGCGAAAAACCTGGTTTTGAGAGCCAAAATGGCCATTTTTCAGTTTTTTGGGCTAAAAAGCTTTTTTTCCCAGCAAAACAGTGTTTTGGACACCTAAAATGTGCTTTTCTCGTCCAAAACTTGCGTTTAGCAGTGAAAACGTCGTGTTTTGAGCAAAAGAAAATTCTCAGCAAATTTCAAATTTTCTCAGCAAAAAACACCTTTTTTGACCAAAAAGCACCTTTACTCAGCCAAAACCGCATTTTTTTTCGCCAAAAAGTCGTGTTTTTATCTCAAGAGGTATTTTCATGAGCAAAAAGTGGGGGTTTCAGAAAACAGGTCACGCCATCAGCGAAAAACCTGGTTTTGAGAGCCAAAATGGCCATTTTTCAGTTTTTTGGGCTAAAAAGCTTTTTTTCCCAGCAAAACAGTGTTTTGGACACCTAAAATGTGCTTTTCTCGTCCAAAACTTGCGTTTAGCAGTGAAAACGTCGTGTTTTGAGCAAAAGAAAATTCTCAGCAAATTTCAAATTTTCTCAGCAAAAAACACCTTTTTTGACCAAAAAGCACCTTTACTCAGCCAAAACCGCATTTTTTTTCGCCAAAAAGTCGTGTTTTTATCTCAAGAGGTATTTTCATGAGCAAAAAGTGGGGGTTTCAGCAAACAGGTCACGCCGTCAGCGAAAAACCTGGTTTTGAGAGCCAAAATGGCCATTTTTCAGTTTTTTGGGCAAAAAAGCTTTTTTTCCCAGCAAAACAGTGTTTTGGACACCTAAAATGTGCTTTTCTCGTCCAAAACTTGCGTTTAGCAGTGAAAACGTCGTGTTTTGAGCAAAAGAAAATTCTCAGCAAATTTCAAATTTTCTCAGCAAAAAACACCTTTTTTGACCAAAAAGCACCTTTACTCAGCCAAAACCGCATTTTTTTTTGCCAAAAAGTCGTGTTTTTATCTCAAGAGGTATTTTCATGAGCAAAAAGTGGGGGTTTCAGCAAACAGGTCACGCCGTCAGCGAAAAACCTGGTTTTGAGAGCCAAAATGGCCATTTTTCAGTTTTTTGGGCTAAAAAGCTTTTTTTCCCAGCAAAACAGTGTTTTGGACACCTAAAATGTGCTTTTCTCGTCCAAAACTTGCGTTTAGCAGTGAAAACGTCGTGTTTTGAGCAAAAGAAAATTCTCAGCAAATTTCAAATTTTCTCAGCAAAAAACACCTTTTTTGACCAAAAAGCACCTTTACTCAGCCAAAACCGCATTTTTTTTCGCCAAAAAGTCGTGTTTTTATCTCAAGAGGTATTTTCATGAGCAAAAAGTGGGGGTTTCAGCAAACAGGTCACGCCGTCAGCGAAAAACCTGGTTTTGAGAGCCAAAATGGCCATTTTTCAGTTTTTTGGGCAAAAAAGCTTTTTTTCCCAGCAAAACAGTGTTTTGGACACCTAAAATGTGCTTTTCTCGTCCAAAACTTGCGTTTAGCAGTGAAAACGTCGTGTTTTGAGCAAAAGAAAATTCTCAGCAAATTTCAAATTTTCTCAGCAAAAAACACCTTTTTTGACCAAAAAGCACCTTTACTCAGCCAAAACCGCATTTTTTTTTGCCAAAAAGTCGTGTTTTTATCTCAAGAGGTATTTTCATGAGCAAAAAGTGGGGGTTTCAGCAAACAGGTCACGCCGTCAGCGAAAAACCTGGTTTTGAGAGCCAAAATGGCCATTTTTCAGTTTTTTGGGCTAAAAAGCTTTTTTTCCCAGCAAAACAGTGTTTTGGACACCTAAAATGTGCTTTTCTCGTCCAAAACTTGTGTTTAGCAGTGAAAACGTCGTGTTTTGAGCAAAAGAAAATTCTCAGCAAATTTCAAATTTTCTCAGCAAAAAACACCTTTTTTGACCAAAAAGCACCTTTACTCAGCCAAAACCGCATTTTTTTTCGCCAAAAAGTCGTGTTTTTATCTCAAGAGGTATTTTCATGAGCAAAAAGTGGGGGTTTCAGCAAACAGGTCACGCCGTCAGCGAAAAACCTGGTTTTGAGAGCCAAAATGGCCATTTTTCAGTTTTTTGGGCTAAAAAGCTTTTTTTCCCAGCAAAACAGTGTTTTGGACACCTAAAATGTGCTTTTCTCGTCCAAAACTTGCGTTTAGCAGTGAAAACGTCGTGTTTTGAGCAAAAGAAAATTCTCAGCAAATTTCAAATTTTCTCAGCAAAAAACACCTTTTTTGACCAAAAAGCACCTTTACTCAGCCAAAACCGCATTTTTTTTTGCCAAAAAGTCGTGTTTTTATCTCAAGAGGTATTTTCATGAGCAAAAAGTGGGGGTTTCAGCAAACAGGTCACGCCGTCAGCGAAAAACCTGGTTTTGAGAGCCAAAATGGCCATTTTTCAGTTTTTTGGGCTAAAAAGCTTTTTTTCCCAGCAAAACAGTGTTTTGGACACCTAAAATGTGCTTTTCTCGTCCAAAACTTGTGTTTAGCAGTGAAAACGTCGTGTTTTGAGCAAAAGAAAATTCTCAGCAAATTTCAAATTTTCTCAGCAAAAAACACCTTTTTTGACCAAAAAGCACCTTTACTCAGCCAAAACCGCATTTTTTTTCGCCAAAAAGTCGTGTTTTTATCTCAAGAGGTATTTTCATGAGCAAAAAGTGGGGGTTTCAGCAAACAGGTCACGCCGTCAGCGAAAAACCTGGTTTTGAGAGCCAAAATGGCCATTTTTCAGTTTTTTGGGCTAAAAAGCTTTTTTTCCCAGCAAAACAGTGTTTTGGACACCTAAAATGTGCTTTTCTCGTCCAAAACTTGCGTTTAGCAGTGAAAACGTCGTGTTTTGAGCAAAAGAAAATTCTCAGCAAATTTCAAATTTTCTCAGCAAAAAACACCTTTTTTGACCAAAAAGCACCTTTACTCAGCCAAAACCGCATTTTTTTTCGCCAAAAAGTCGTGTTTTTATCTCAAGAGGTATTTTCATGAGCAAAAAGTGGGGGTTTCAGCAAACAGGTCACGCCGTCAGCGAAAAACCTGGTTTTGAGAGCCAAAATGGCCATTTTTCAGTTTTTTGGGCTAAAAAGCTTTTTTTCCAAGCAAAACAGTGTTTTGGACACCTAAAATGTGCTTTTCTCGTCCAAAACTTGCGTTTAGCAGTGAAAACGTCGTGTTTTGAGCAAAAGAAAATTCTCAGCAAATTTCAAATTTTCTCAGCAAAAAACACCTTTTTTGACCAAAAAGCACCTTTACTCAGCCAAAATCGCATTTTTTTTCGCCAAAAAGTCGTGTTTTTATCTCAAGAGGTATTTTCATGAGCAAAAAGTGGGGGTTTCAGGAAACAGGTCACGCCGTCAGCGAAAAACCTGGTTTTGAGAGCCAAAATGGCCATTTTTCAGTTTTTTGGGCTAAAAAGCTTTTTTTCCCAGCAAAACAGTGTTTTGGACACCTAAAATGTGCTTTTCTCGTCCAAAACTTGCGTTTAGCAGTGAAAACGTCGTGTTTTGAGCAAAAGAAAATTCTCAGCAAATTTCAAATTTTCTCAGCAAAAAACACCTTTTTTGACCAAAAAGCACCTTTACTCAGCCAAAACCGCATTTTTTTTCGCCAAAAAGTCGTGTTTTTATCTCAAGAGGTATTTTCATGAGCAAAAAGTGGGGGTTTCAGCAAACAGGTCACGCCGTCAGCGAAAAACCTGGTTTTGAGAGCCAAAATGGCCATTTTTCAGTTTTTTGGGCTAAAAAGCTTTTTTTCCCAGCAAAACAGTGTTTTGGACACCTAAAATGTGCTTTTCTCGTCCAAAACTTGCGTTTAGCAGTGAAAACGTCGTGTTTTGAGCAAAAGAAAATTCTCAGCAAATTTCAAATTTTCTCAGCAAAAAACACCTTTTTTGACCAAAAAGCACCTTTACTCAGCCAAAACCGCATTTTTTTTTGCCAAAAAGTCGTGTTTTTATCTCAAGAGGTATTTTCATGAGCAAAAAGTGGGGGTTTCAGCAAACAGGTCACGCCGTCAGCGAAAAACCTGGTTTTGAGAGCCAAAATGGCCATTTTTCAGTTTTTTGGGCTAAAAAGCTTTTTTTCCCAGCAAAACAGTGTTTTGGACACCTAAAATGTGCTTTTCTCGTCCAAAACTTGTGTTTAGCAGTGAAAACGTCGTGTTTTGAGCAAAAGAAAATTCTCAGCAAATTTCAAATTTTCTCAGCAAAAAACACCTTTTTTGACCAAAAAGCACCTTTACTCAGCCAAAACCGCATTTTTTTTTCGCCAAAAAGTCGTGTTTTTATCTCAAGAGGTATTTTCATGAGCAAAAAGTGGGGGTTTCAGCAAACAGGTCACGCCGTCAGCGAAAAACCTGGTTTTGAGAGCCAAAATGGCCATTTTTCAGTTTTTTGGGCTAAAAAGCTTTTTTTCCCAGCAAAACAGTGTTTTGGACACCTAAAATGTGCTTTTCTCGTCCAAAACTTGCGTTTAGCAGTGAAAACGTCGTGTTTTGAGCAAAAGAAAATTCTCAGCAAATTTCAAATTTTCTCAGCAAAAAACACCTTTTTTGACCAAAAAGCACCTTTACTCAGCCAAAACCGCATTCTTTTTCGCCAAAAAGTCGTGTTTTTATCTCAAGAGGTATTTTCATGAGCAAAAAGTGGGGGTTTCAGCAAACAGGTCACGCCGTCAGCGAAAAACCTGGTTTTGAGAGCCAAAATGGCCATTTTTCAGTTTTTTGGGCTAAAAAGCTTTTTTCCCCAGCAAAACAGTGTTTTGGACACCTAAAATGTGCTTTTCTCGTCCAAAACTTGCGTTTAGCAGTGAAAACGTCGTGTTTTGAGCAAAAGAAAATTCTCAGCAAATTTCAAATTTTCTCAGCAAAAAACACCTTTTTTGACCAAAAAGCACCTTTACTCAGCCAAAACCGCATTTTTTTTCGCCAAAAAGTTCGTGTTTTTATCTCAAGAGGTATTTTCATGAGCAAAAAGTGGGGGTTTCAGCAAACAGGTCACGCCGTCAGCGAAAAACCTGGTTTTGAGAGCCAAAATGGCCATTTTTCAGTTTTTTGGGCTAAAAAGCTTTTTTTTCCCAGCAAAACAGTGTTTTGGACACCTAAAATGTGCTTTTCTCGTCCAAAACTTGCGTTTAGCAGTGAAAACGTCGTGTTTTGAGCAAAAGAAAATTCTCAGCAAATTTCCAATTTTCTCAGCAAAAAACACCTTTTTTGACCAAAAAGCACCTTTACTCAGCCAAAACCGCATTTTTTTTCGCCAAAAAGTCGTGTTTTTATCTCAAGAGGTATTTTCATGAGCAAAAAGTGGGGGTTTCAGCAAACAGGTCACGCCGTCAGCGAAAAACCTGGTTTTGAGAGCCAAAATGGCCATTTTTCAGTTTTTTGGGCTAAAAAGCTTTTTTTTCCCAGCAAAACAGTGTTTTGGACACCTAAAATGTGCTTTTCTCGTCCAAAACTTGCGTTTAGCAGTGAAAACGTCGTGTTTTGAGCAAAAGAAAATTCTCAGCAAATTTCCAATTTTGTCAGCAAAAAACACCTTTTTTGACCAAAAGCACCTTTACTCAGCCAAAACCGCATTTTTTTTCGCCAAAAAGTCGTTGTTTTTATCTCAAGAGGTATTTTCATGAGCAAAAAGTGGGGGTTTCAGCAAACAGGTCACGCCGTCAGCGAAAAACCTGGTTTTGAGAGCCAAAATGGCCATTTTTCAGTTTTTTGGGCTAAAAAGCTTTTTTTCCCAGCAAAACAGTGTTTTGGACACCTAAAATGTGCTTTTCTCGTCCAAAACTTGCGTTTAGCAGTGAAAACGTCGTGTTTTGAGCAAAAGAAAATTCTCAGCAAATTTCCAATTTTGTCAGCAAAAAACACCTTTTTTGACCAAAAAGCACCTTTACTCAGCCAAAACCGCATTTTTTTTCGCCAAAAAGTCGTGTTTTTATCTCAAGAGGTATTTTCATGAGCAAAAAGTGGGGGTTTCAGCAAACAGGTCACGCCGTCAGCGAAAAACCTGGTTTTGAGAGCCAAAATGGCCATTTTTCAGTTTTTTGGGCTAAAAAGCTTTTTTCCCCAGCAAAACAGTGTTTTGGACACCTAAAATGTGCTTTTCTCGTCCAAAACTTGCGTTTAGCAGTGAAAACGTCGTGTTTTGAGCAAAAGAAAATTCTCAGCAAATTTCAAATTTTCTCAGCAAAAAAACACCTTTTTTGACCAAAAAGCACCTTTACTCAGCCAAAACCGCATTTTTTTTCGCCAAAAAGTCGTGTTTTTATCTCAAGAGGTATTTTCATGAGCAAAAAGTGGGGGTTTCAGCAAACAGGTCACGCCGTCAGCGAAAAACCTGGTTTTGAGAGCCAAAATGGCCATTTTTCAGTTTTTTGGGCTAAAAAGCTTTTTTTCCCAGCAAAACAGTGTTTTGGACACCTAAAATGTGCTTTTCTCGTCCAAAACTTGCGTTTAGCAGTGAAAACGTCGTGTTTTGAGCAAAAGAAAATTCTCAGCAAATTTCCAATTTTCTCAGCAAAAAACACCTTTTTTGACCAAAAAGCACCTTTACTCAGCCAAAACCGCATTTTTTTTCGCCAAAAAGTCGTGTTTTTATCTCAAGAGGTATTTTCATGAGCAAAAAGTGGGGGTTTCAGCAAACAGGTCACGCCGTCAGCGAAAAACCTGGTTTTGAGAGCCAAAATGGCCATTTTTCAGTTTTTTGGGCTAAAAAGCTTTTTTTCCCAGCAAAACAGTGTTTTGGACACCTAAAATGTGCTTTTCTCGTCCAAAACTTGCGTTTAGCAGTGAAAACGTCGTGTTTTGAGCAAAAGAAAATTCTCAGCAAATTTCCAATTTTGTCAGCAAAAAACACCTTTTTTGACCAAAAAGCACCTTTACTCAGCCAAAACCGCATTTTTTTTCGCCAAAAAGTCGTGTTTTTATCTCAAGAGGTATTTTCATGAGCAAAAAGTGGGGGTTTCAGCAAACAGGTCACGCCGTCAGCGAAAAACCTGGTTTTGAGAGCCAAAATGGCCATTTTTCAGTTTTTTGGGCTAAAAAGCTTTTTTTCCCAGCAAAACAGTGTTTTGGACACCTAAAATGTGCTTTTCTCGTCCAAAACTTGCGTTTAGCAGTGAAAACGTCGTGTTTTGAGCAAAAGAAAATTCTCAGCAAATTTCCAATTTTGTCAGCAAAAAACACCTTTTTTGACCAAAAAGCACCTTTACTCAGCCAAAACCGCATTTTTTTTCGCCAAAAAGTCGTGTTTTTATCTCAAGAGGTATTTTCATGAGCAAAAAGTGGGGGTTTCAGCAAACAGGTCACGCCGTCAGCGAAAAACCTGGTTTTGAGAGCCAAAATGGCCATTTTTCAGTTTTTTGGGCTAAAAAGCTTTTTTTCCCAGCAAAACAGTGTTTTGGACACCTAAAATGTGCTTTTCTCGTCCAAAACTTGCGTTTAGCAGTGAAAACGTCGTGTTTTGAGCAAAAGAAAATTCTCAGCAAATTTCCAATTTTCTCAGCAAAAAACACCTTTTTTGACCAAAAAGCACCTTTACTCAGCCAAAACCGCATTTTTTTTCGCCAAAAAGTCGTGTTTTTATCTCAAGAGGTATTTTCATGAGCAAAAAGTGGGGGTTTCAGCAAACAGGTCACGCCGTCAGCGAAAAACCTGGTTTTGAGAGCCAAAATGGCCATTTTTCAGTTTTTTCGGCTAAAAAGCTTTTTTTCCCAGCAAAACAGTGTTTTGGACACCTAAAATGTGCTTTTCTCGTCCAAAACTTGCGTTTAGCAGTGAAAACGTCGTGTTTTGAGCAAAAGAAAATTCTCAGCAAATTTCAAATTTTCTCAGCAAAAAAACACCTTTTTTGACCAAAAAGCACCTTTACTCAGCCAAAACCGCATTTTTTTTCGCCAAAAAGTCGTGTTTTTATCTCAAGAGGTATTTTCATGAGCAAAAAGTGGGGGTTTCAGCAAACAGGTCACGCCGTCAGCGAAAAACCTGGTTTTGAGAGCCAAAATGGCCATTTTTCAGTTTTTTGGGCTAAAAAGCTTTTTTTCCCAGCAAAACAGTGTTTTGGACACCTAAAATGTGCTTTTCTCGTCCAAAACTTGCGTTTAGCAGTGAAAACGTCGTGTTTTGAGCAAAAGAAAATTCTCAGCAAATTTCAAATTTTCTCAGCAAAAAAACACCTTTTTTGACCAAAAAGCACCTTTACTCAGCCAAAACCGCATTTTTTTTCGCCAAAAAGTCGTGTTTTTATCTCAAGAGGTATTTTCATGAGCAAAAAGTGGGGGTTTCAGCAAACAGGTCACGCCGTCAGCGAAAAACCTGGTTTTGAGAGCCAAAATGGCCATTTTTCAGTTTTTTGGGCTAAAAAGCTTTTTTTCCCAGCAAAACAGTGTTTTGGACACCTAAAATGTGCTTTTCTCGTCCAAAACTTGCGTTTAGCAGTGAAAACGTCGTGTTTTGAGCAAAAGAAAATTCTCAGCAAATTTCAAATTTTCTCAGCAAAAAACACCTTTTTTGACCAAAAAGCACCTTTACTCAGCCAAAACCGCATTTTTTTTCGCCAAAAAGTCGTGTTTTTATCTCAAGAGGTATTTTCATGAGCAAAAAGTGGGGGTTTCAGCAAACAGGTCACGCCGTCAGCGAAAAACCTGGTTTTGAGAGCCAAAATGGCCATTTTTCAGTTTTTTGGGCTAAAAAGCTTTTTTTCCCAGCAAAACAGTGTTTTGGACACCTAAAATGTGCTTTTCTCGTCCAAAACTTGCGTTTAGCAGTGAAAACGTCGTGTTTTGAGCAAAAGAAAATTCTCAGCAAATTTCCAATTTTCTCAGCAAAAAACACCTTTTTTGACCAAAAAGCACCTTTACTCAGCCAAAACCGCATTTTTTTTCGCCAAAAAGTCGTGTTTTTATCTCAAGAGGTATTTTCATGAGCAAAAAGTGGGGGTTTCAGCAAACAGGTCACGCCGTCAGCGAAAAACCTGGTTTTGAGAGCCAAAATGGCCATTTTTCAGTTTTTTGGGCTAAAAAGCTTTTTTTCCCAGCAAAACAGTGTTTTGGACACCTAAAATGTGCTTTTCTCGTCCAAAACTTGCGTTTAGCAGTGAAAACGTCGTGTTTTGAGCAAAAGAAAATTCTCAGCAAATTTCAAATTTTCTCAGCAAAAAACACCTTTTTTGACCAAAAAGCACCTTTACTCAGCCAAAACCGCATTTTTTTTCGCCAAAAAGTCGTGTTTTTATCTCAAGAGGTATTTTCATGAGCAAAAAGTGGGGGTTTCAGCAAACAGGTCACGCCGTCAGCGAAAAACCTGGTTTTGAGAGCCAAAATGGCCATTTTTCAGTTTTTTGGGCTAAAAAGCTTTTTTTCCCAGCAAAACAGTGTTTTGGACACCTAAAATGTGCTTTTCTCGTCCAAAACTTGCGTTTAGCAGTGAAAACGTCGTGTTTTGAGCAAAAGAAAATTCTCAGCAAATTTCAAATTTTCTCAGCAAAAAAACACCTTTTTTGACCAAAAAGCACCTTTACTCAGCCAAAACCGCATTTTTTTTCGCCAAAAAGTCGTGTTTTTATCTCAAGAGGTATTTTCATGAGCAAAAAGTGGGGGTTTCAGCAAACAGGTCACGCCGTCAGCGAAAAACCTGGTTTTGAGAGCCAAAATGGCCATTTTTCAGTTTTTTGGGCTAAAAAGCTTTTTTTCCCAGCAAAACAGTGTTTTGGACACCTAAAATGTGCTTTTCTCGTCCAAAACTTGCGTTTAGCAGTGAAAACGTCGTGTTTTGAGCAAAAGAAAATTCTCAGCAAATTTCAAATTTTCTCAGCAAAAAACACCTTTTTTGACCAAAAAGCACCTTTACTCAGCCAAAACCGCATTTTTTTCGCCAAAAAGTCGTGTTTTTATCTCAAGAGGTATTTTCATGAGCAAAAAGTGGGGGTTTCAGCAAACAGGTCACGCCGTCAGCGAAAAACCTGGTTTTGAGAGCCAAAATGGCCATTTTTCAGTTTTTTGGGCTAAAAAGCTTTTTTTCCCAGCAAAACAGTGTTTTGGACACCTAAAATGTGCTTTTCTCGTCCAAAACTTGCGTTTAGCAGTGAAAACGTCGTGTTTTGAGCAAAAGAAAATTCTCAGCAAATTTCCAATTTTCTCAGCAAAAAACACCTTTTTTGACCAAAAAGCACCTTTACTCAGCCAAAACCGCATTTTTTTTCGCCAAAAAGTCGTGTTTTTATCTCAAGAGGTATTTTCATGAGCAAAAAGTGGGGGTTTCAGCAAACAGGTCACGCCATCAGCGAAAAACCTGGTTTTGAGAGCCAAAATGGCCATTTTTCAGTTTTTTGGGCTAAAAAGCTTTTTTTCCCAGCAAAACAGTGTTTTGGACACCTAAAATGTGCTTTTCTCGTCCAAAACTTGCGTTTAGCAGTGAAAACGTCGTGTTTTGAGCAAAAGAAAATTCTCAGCAAATTTCCAATTTTGTCAGCAAAAAACACCTTTTTTGACCAAAAAGCACCTTTACTCAGCCAAAACCGCATTTTTTTTCGCCAAAAAGTCGTGTTTTTATCTCAAGAGGTATTTTCATGAGCAAAAAGTGGGGGTTTCAGCAAACAGGTCACGCCGTCAGCGAAAAACCTGGTTTTGAGAGCCAAAATGGCCATTTTTCAGTTTTTTGGGCTAAAAAGCTTTTTTGCCCAGCAAAACAGTGTTTTGGACACCTAAAATGTGCTTTTCTCGTCCAAAACTTGCGTTTAGCAGTGAAAACGTTGTGTTTTGAGCAAAAGAAAATTCTCAGCAAATTTCAAATTTTCTTAGCAAAAAACACCTTTTTTGACCAAAAAGCACCTTTACTCAGCCAAAACCGCATTTTTTTTCGCCAAAAAGTCGTGTTTTTATCTCAAGAGGTATTTTCATGAGCAAAAAGTGGGGGTTTCAGCAAACAGGTCACGCCGTCAGCGAAAAACCTGGTTTTGAGAGCCAAAATGGCCATTTTTCAGTTTTTTGGGCTAAAAAGCTTTTTTGCCCAGCAAAACAGTGTTTTGGACACCTAAAATGTGCTTTTCTCGTCCAAAACTTGCGTTTAGCAGTGAAAACGTCGTGTTTTGAGCAAAAGAAAATTCTCAGCAAATTTCAAATTTTCTCAGCAAAAAACACCTTTTTTGACCAAAAAGCACCTTTACTCAGCCAAAACCGCATTTTTTTTCGCCAAAAAGTCGTGTTTTTATCTCAAGAGGTATTTTCATGAGCAAAAAGTGGGGGTTTCAGCAAACAGGTCACGCCGTCAGCGAAAAACCTGGTTTTGAGAGCCAAAATGGCCATTTTTCAGTTTTTTGGGCTAAAAAGCTTTTTTGCCCAGCAAAACAGTGTTTTGGACACCTAAAATGTGCTTTTCTCGTCCAAAACTTGCGTTTAGCAGTGAAAACGTCGTGTTTTGAGCAAAAGAAAATTCTCAGCAAATTTCAAATTTTCTCAGCAAAAAACACCTTTTTTGACCAAAAAGCACCTTTACTCAGCCAAAACCGCATTTTTTTTCGCCAAAAAGTCGTGTTTTTATCTCAAGAGGTATTTTCATGAGCAAAAAGTGGGGGTTTCAGCAAACAGGTCACGCCGTCAGCGAAAAACCTGGTTTTGAGAGCCAAAATGGCCATTTTTCAGTTTTTTGGGCTAAAAAGCTTTTTTTCCCAGCAAAACAGTGTTTTGGACACCTAAAATGTGATTTTCTCGTCCAAAACTTGCGTTTAGCAGTGAAAACGTCGTGTTTTGAGCAAAAGAAAATTCTCAGCAAATTTCAAATTTTCTCAGCAAAAAACACCTTTTTTGACCAAAAAGCACCTTTACTCAGCCAAAACCACATTTTTTTTCGCCAAAAAGTCGTGTTTTTATCTCAAGAGGTATTTTCATGAGCAAAAAGTGGGGGTTTCAGCAAACAGGTCACGCCGTCAGCGAAAAACCTGGTTTTGAGAGCCAAAATGGCCATTTTTCAGTTTTTTGGGCTAAAAAGCTTTTTTTCCCAGCAAAACAGTGTTTTGGACACCTAAAATGTGCTTTTCTCGTCCAAAACTTGCGTTTAGCAGTGAAAACGTCGTGTTTTGAGCAAAAGAAAATTCTCAGCAAATTTCAAATTTTCTCAGCAAAAAACACCTTTTTTGACCAAAAAGCACCTTTACTCAGCCAAAACCGCATTTTTTTTTCGCCAAAAAGTCGTGTTTTTATCTCAAGAGGTATTTTCATGAGCAAAAAGTGGGGGTTTCAGCAAACAGGTCACGCCGTCAGCGAAAAACCTGGTTTTGAGAGCCAAAATGGCCATTTTTCAGTTTTTTGGGCTAAAAAGCTTTTTTTCCCAGCAAAACAGTGTTTTGGACACCTAAAATGTGCTTTTCTCGTCCAAAACTTGCGTTTAGCAGTGAAAACGTCGTGTTCTGAGCAAAAGAAAATTCTCAGCAAATTTCAAATTTTCTCAGCCAAAAACACCTTTTTTGACCAAAAAGCACCTTTACTCAGCCAAAACCGCATTTTTTTTCGCCAAAAAGTCGTGTTTTTTTCTCAAGAGGTATTTTCATGAGCAAAAAGTGGGGGTTTCAGCAAACAGGTCACGCCGTCAGCGAAAAACCTGGTTTTGAGAGCCAAAATGGCCATTTTTCAGTTTTTTGGGCTAAAAAGCTTTTTTTCCCAGCAAAACAGTGTTTTGGACACCTAAAATGTGCTTTTCTCGTCCAAAACTTGCGTTTAGCAGTGAAAACGTCGTGTTTTGAGCAAAAGAAAATTCTCAGCAAATTTCAAATTTTCTCAGCAAAAAACACCTTTTTTGACCAAAAAGCACCTTTACTCAGCCAAAACCGCATTTTTTTTCGCCAAAAAGTCGTGTTTTTATCTCAAGAGGTATTTTCATGAGCAAAAAGTGGGGGTTTCAGCAAACAGGTCACGCCGTCAGCGAAAAACCTGGTTTTGAGAGCCAAAATGGCCATTTTTCAGTTTTTTGGGCTAAAAAGCTTTTTTTCCCAGCAAAACAGTGTTTTGGACACCTAAAATGTGCTTTTCTCGTCCAAAACTTGCGTTTAGCAGTGAAAACGTCGTGTTTTGAGCAAAAGAAAATTCTCAGCAAATTTCAAATTTTCTCAGCAAAAAACACCTTTTTTGACCAAAAAGCACCTTTACTCAGCCAAAACCGCATTTTTTTTCGCCAAAAAGTCGTGTTTTTATCTCAAGAGGTATTTTCATGAGCAAAAAGTGGGGGTTTCAGGAAACAGGTCACGCCGTCAGCGAAAAACCTGGTTTTGAGAGCCAAAATGGCCATTTTTCAGTTTTTTGGGCTAAAAAGCTTTTTTGCCCAGCAAAACAGTGTTTTGGACACCTAAAATGTGCTTTTCTCGTCCAAAACTTGCGTTTAGCAGTGAAAACGTCGTGTTTTGAGCAAAAGAAAATTCTCAGCAAATTTCCAATTTTCTCAGCAAAAAACACCTTTTTTGACCAAAAAGCACCTTTACTCAGCCAAAACCGCATTGTTTTTCGCCAAAAAGTCGTGTTTTTATCTCAAGAGGTATTTTCATGAGCAAAAAGTGGGGGTTTCAGCAAACAGGTCACGCCGTCAGCGAAAAACCTGGTTTTGAGAGCCAAAATGGCCATTTTTCAGTTTTTTGGGCTAAAAAGCTTTTTTTCCCAGCAAAACAGTGTTTTGGACACCTAAAATGTGCTTTTCTCGTCCAAAACTTGCGTTTAGCAGTGAAAACGTCGTGTTTTGAGCAAAAGAAAATTCTCAGCAAATTTCAAATTTTCTCAGCAAAAAACACCTTTTTTGACCAAAAAGCACCTTTACTCAGCCAAAACCGCATTTTTTTTCGCCAAAAAGTCGTGTTTTTATCTCAAGAGGTATTTTCATGAGCAAAAAGTGGGGGTTTCAGCAAACAGGTCACGCCGTCAGCGAAAAACCTGGTTTTGAGAGCCAAAATGGCCATTTTTCAGTTTTTTGGGCTAAAAAGCTTTTTTTCCCAGCAAAACAGTGTTTTGGACACCTAAAATGTGCTTTTCTCGTCCAAAACTTGCGTTTAGCAGTGAAAACGTCGTGTTTTGAGCAAAAGAAAATTCTCAGCAAATTTCAAATTTTCTCAGCAAAAAACACCTTTTTTGACCAAAAAGCACCTTTACTCAGCCAAAACCGCATTTTTTTTCGCCAAAAAGTCGTGTTTTTATCTCAAGAGGTATTTTCATGAGCAAAAAGTGGGGGTTTCAGCAAACAGGTCACGCCGTCAGCGAAAAACCTGGTTTTGAGAGCCAAAATGGCCATTTTTCAGTTTTTTGGGCTAAAAAGCTTTTTTTCCCAGCAAAACAGTGTTTTGGACACCTAAAATGTGCTTTTCTCGACCAAAACTTGCGTTTAGCAGTGAAAACGTCGTGTTTTGAGCAAAAGAAAATTCTCAGCAAATTTCCAATTTTCTCAGCAAAAAACACCTTTTTTGACCAAAAAACACCTTTACTCAGCCAAAACCGCATTTTTTTTCGCCAAAAAGTCGTGTTTTTATCTCAAGAGGTATTTTCATGAGCAAAAAGTGGGGGTTTCAGCAAACAGGTCACGCCGTCAGCGAAAAACCTGGTTTTGAGAGCCAAAATGGCCATTTTTCAGTTTTTTGGGCTAAAAAGCTTTTTTTCCCAGCAAAACAGTGTTTTGGACACCTAAAATGTGCTTTTCTCGACCAAAACTTGCGTTTAGCAGTGAAAACGTCGTGTTTTGAGCAAAAGAAAATTCTCAGCAAATTTCAAATTTTCTCAGCAAAAAACACCTTTTTTGACCAAAAAGCACCTTTACTCAGCCAAAACCGCATTTTTTTTCGCCAAAAAGTCGTGTTTTTATCTCAAGAGGTATTTTCATGAGCAAAAAGTGGGGGTTTCAGCAAACAGGTCACGCCGTCAGCGAAAAACCTGGTTTTGAGAGCCAAAATGGCCATTTTTCAGTTTTTTGGGCTAAAAAGCTTTTTTTCCCAGCAAAACAGTGTTTTGGACACCTAAAATGTGCTTTTCTCGTCCAAAACTTGCGTTTAGCAGTGAAAACGTCGTGTTTTGAGCAAAAGAAAATTCTCAGCAAATTTCAAATTTTCTCAGCAAAAAACACCTTTTTTGACCAAAAAGCACCTTTACTCAGCCAAAACCGCATTTTTTTTCGCCAAAAAGTCGTGTTTTTATCTCAAGAGGTATTTTCATGAGCAAAAAGTGGGGGTTTCAGCAAACAGGTCACGCCGTCAGCGAAAAACCTGGTTTTGAGAGCCAAAATGGCCATTTTTCAGTTTTTTGGGCTAAAAAGCTTTTTTTCCCAGCAAAACAGTGTTTTGGACACCTAAAATGTGCTTTTCTCGTCCAAAACTTGCGTTTAGCAGTGAAAACGTCGTGTTTTGAGCAAAAGAAAATCCTCAGCAAATTTCAAATTTTCTCAGCAAAAAACACCTTTTTTGACCAAAAAGCACCTTTACTCAGCCAAAACCGCATTTTTTTTCGCCAAAAAGTCGTGTTTTTATCTCAAGAGGTATTTTCATGAGCAAAAAGTGGGGGTTTCAGCAAACAGGTCACGCCGTCAGCGAAAAACCTGGTTTTGAGAGCCAAAATGGCCATTTTTCAGTTTTTTGGGCTAAAAAGCTTTTTTTCCCAGCAAAACAGTGTTTTGGACACCTAAAATGTGCTTTTCTCGTCCAAAACTTGCGTTTAGCAGTGAAAACGTCGTGTTTTGAGCAAAAGAAAATTCTCAGCAAATTTCCAATTTTCTCAGCAAAAAACACCTTTTTTGACCAAAAAGCACCTTTACTCAGCCAAAACCGCATTTTTTTTCGCCAAAAAGTCGTGTTTTTATCTCAAGAGGTATTTTCATGAGCAAAAAGTGGGGGTTTCAGCAAACAGGTCACGCCGTCAGCGAAAAACCTGGTTTTGAGAGCCAAAATGGCCATTTTTCAGTTTTTTGGGCTAAAAAGCTTTTTTTCCCAGCAAAACAGTGTTTTGGACACCTAAAATGTGCTTTTCTCGACCAAAACTTGCGTTTAGCAGTGAAAACGTCGTGTTTTGAGCAAAAGAAAATTCTCAGCAAATTTCCAATTTTCTCAGCAAAAAACACCTTTTTTGACCAAAAAACACCTTTACTCAGCCAAAACCGCATTTTTTTTCGCCAAAAAGTCGTGTTTTTATCTCAAGAGGTATTTTCATGAGCAAAAAGTGGGGGTTTCAGCAAACAGGTCACGCCGTCAGCGAAAAACCTGGTTTTGAGAGCCAAAATGGCCATTTTTCAGTTTTTTGGGCTAAAAAGCTTTTTTTCCCAGCAAAACAGTGTTTTGGACACCTAAAATGTGCTTTTCTCGTCCAAAACTTGCGTTTAGCAGTGAAAACGTCGTGTTTTGAGCAAAAGAAAATTCTCAGCAAATTTCCAATTTTCTCAGCAAAAAACACCTTTTTTGACCAAAAAGCACCTTTACTCAGCCAAAACCGCATTTTTTTTCGCCAAAAAGTCGTGTTTTTATCTCAAGAGGTATTTTCATGAGCAAAAAGTGGGGGTTTCAGCAAACAGGTCACGCCGTCAGCGAAAAACCTGGTTTTGAGAGCCAAAATGGCCATTTTTCAGTTTTTTGGGCTAAAAAGCTTTTTTTCCCAGCAAAACAGTGTTTTGGACACCTAAAATGTGCTTTTCTCGACCAAAACTTGCGTTTAGCAGTGAAAACGTCGTGTTTTGAGCAAAAGAAAATTCTCAGCAAATTTCCAATTTTCTCAGCAAAAAACACCTTTTTTGACCAAAAAACACCTTTACTCAGCCAAAACCGCATTTTTTTTCGCCAAAAAGTCGTGTTTTTATCTCAAGAGGTATTTTCATGAGCAAAAAGTGGGGGTTTCAGCAAACAGGTCACGCCGTCAGCGAAAAACCTGGTTTTGAGAGCCAAAATGGCCATTTTTCAGTTTTTTGGGCTAAAAAGCTTTTTTTCCCAGCAAAACAGTGTTTTGGACACCTAAAATGTGCTTTTCTCGACCAAAACTTGCGTTTAGCAGTGAAAACGTCGTGTTTTGAGCAAAAGAAAATTCTCAGCAAATTTCCAATTTTCTCAGCAAAAAACACCTTTTTTGACCAAAAAACACCTTTACTCAGCCAAAACCGCATTTTTTTTCGCCAAAAAGTCGTGTTTTTATCTCAAGAGGTATTTTCATGAGCAAAAAGTGGGGGTTTCAGCAAACAGGTCACGCCGTCAGCGAAAAACCTGGTTTTGAGAGCCAAAATGGCCATTTTTCAGTTTTTTGGGCTAAAAAGCTTTTTTTCCCAGCAAAACAGTGTTTTGGACACCTAAAATGTGCTTTTCTCGACCAAAACTTGCGTTTAGCAGTGAAAACGTCGTGTTTTGAGCAAAAGAAAATTCTCAGCAAATTTCAAATTTTCTCAGCAAAAAACACCTTTTTTGACCAAAAAGCACCTTTACTCAGCCAAAACCGCATTTTTTTTCGCCAAAAAGTCGTGTTTTTATCTCAAGAGGTATTTTCATGAGCAAAAAGTGGGGGTTTCAGCAAACCGGTCACGCCGTCAGCGAAAAACCTGGTTTTGAGAGCCAAAATGGCCATTTTTCAGTTTTTTGGGCTAAAAAGCTTTTTTTCCCAGCAAAACAGTGTTTTGGACACCTAAAATGTGCTTTTCTCGTCCAAAACTTGCGTTTAGCAGTGAAAACGTCGTGTTTTGAGCAAAAGAAAATTCTCAGCAAATTTCAAATTTTCTCAGCAAAAAACACCTTTTTTGACCAAAAAGCACCTTTACTCAGCCAAAACCGCATTTTTTTTCGCCAAAAAGTCGTGTTTTTATCTCAAGAGGTATTTTCATGAGCAAAAAGTGGGGGTTTCAGCAAACAGGTCACGCCGTCAGCGAAAAACCTGGTTTTGAGAGCCAAAATGGCCATTTTTCAGTTTTTTGGGCTAAAAAGCTTTTTTTCCCAGCAAAACAGTGTTTTGGACACCTAAAATGTGCTTTTCTCGTCCAAAACTTGCGTTTAGCAGTGAAAACGTCGTGTTTTGAGCAAAAGAAAATCCTCAGCAAATTTCAAATTTTCTCAGCAAAAAACACCTTTTTTGACCAAAAAGCACCTTTACTCAGCCAAAACCGCATTTTTTTTCGCCAAAAAGTCGTGTTTTTATCTCAAGAGGTATTTTCATGAGCAAAAAGTGGGGGTTTCAGCAAACAGGTCACGCCGTCAGCGAAAAACCTGGTTTTGAGAGCCAAAATGGCCATTTTTCAGTTTTTTGGGCTAAAAAGCTTTTTTTCCCAGCAAAACAGTGTTTTGGACACCTAAAATGTGCTTTTCTCGTCCAAAACTTGCGTTTAGCAGTGAAAACGTCGTGTTTTGAGCAAAAGAAAATCCTCAGCAAATTTCAAATTTTCTCAGCAAAAAACACCTTTTTTGACCAAAAAGCACCTTTACTCAGCCAAAACCGCATTTTTTTTCGCCAAAAAGTCGTGTTTTTATCTCAAGAGGTATTTTCATGAGCAAAAAGTGGGGGTTTCAGCAAACAGGTCACGCCGTCAGCGAAAAACCTGGTTTTGAGAGCCAAAATGGCCATTTTTCAGTTTTTTGGGCTAAAAAGCTTTTTTTCCCAGCAAAACAGTGTTTTGGACACCTAAAATGTGCTTTTCTCGTCCAAAACTTGCGTTTAGCAGTGAAAACGTCGTGTTTTGAGCAAAAGAAAATTCTCAGCAAATTTCCAATTTTCTCAGCAAAAAACACCTTTTTTGACCAAAAAGCACCTTTACTCAGCCAAAACCGCATTTTTTTTCGCCAAAAAGTCGTGTTTTTATCTCAAGAGGTATTTTCATGAGCAAAAAGTGGGGGTTTCAGCAAACAGGTCACGCCGTCAGCGAAAAACCTGGTTTTGAGAGCCAAAATGGCCATTTTTCAGTTTTTTGGGCTAAAAAGCTTTTTTTCCCAGCAAAACAGTGTTTTGGACACCTAAAATGTGCTTTTCTCGTCCAAAACTTGCGTTTAGCAGTGAAAACGTCGTGTTTTGAGCAAAAGAAAATTCTCAGCAAATTTCAAATTTTCTCAGCAAAAAACACCTTTTTTGACCAAAAAGCACCTTTACTCAGCCAAAACCGCATTTTTTTTCGCCAAAAAGTCGTGTTTTTATCTCAAGAGGTATTTTCATGAGCAAAAAGTGGGGGTTTCAGCAAACAGGTCACGCCGTCAGCGAAAAACCTGGTTTTGAGAGCCAAAATGGCCATTTTTCAGTTTTTTGGGCTAAAAAGCTTTTTTTCCCAGCAAAACAGTGTTTTGGACACCTAAAATGTGCTTTTCTCGTCCAAAACTTGCGTTTAGCAGTGAAAACGTCGTGTTTTGAGCAAAAGAAAATTCTCAGCAAATTTCCAATTTTCTCAGCAAAAAACACCTTTTTTGACCAAAAAGCACCTTTACTCAGCCAAAACCGCATTTTTTTTCGCCAAAAAGTCGTGTTTTTATCTCAAGAGGTATTTTCATGAGCAAAAAGTGGGGGTTTCAGCAAACAGGTCACGCCGTCAGCGAAAAACCTGGTTTTGAGAGCCAAAATGGCCATTTTTCAGTTTTTTGGGCTAAAAAGCTTTTTTTCCCAGCAAAACAGTGTTTTGGACACCTAAAATGTGCTTTTCTCGTCCAAAACTTGCGTTTAGCAGTGAAAACGTCGTGTTTTGAGCAAAAGAAAATTCTCAGCAAATTTCCAATTTTGTCAGCAAAAAACACCTTTTTTGACCAAAAAGCACCTTTACTCAGCCAAAACCGCATTTTTTTTCGCCAAAAAGTCGTGTTTTTATCTCAAGAGGTATTTTCATGAGCAAAAAGTGGGGGTTTCAGCAAACAGGTCACGCCGTCAGCGAAAAACCTGGTTTTGAGAGCCAAAATGGCCATTTTTCAGTTTTTTGGGCTAAAAAGCTTTTTTTCCCAGCAAAACAGTGTTTTGGACACCTAAAATGTGCTTTTCTCGTCCAAAACTTGCGTTTAGCAGTGAAAACGTCGTGTTTTGAGCAAAGAAAATTCTCAGCAAATTTCAAATTTTCTCAGCAAAAAACACCTTTTTTGACCAAAAAGCACCTTTACTCAGCCAAAACCGCATTTTTTTTCGCCAAAAAGTCGTGTTTTTATCTCAAGAGGTATTTTCATGAGCAAAAAGTGGGGGTTTCAGCAAACAGGTCACGCCGTCAGCGAAAAACCTGGTTTTGAGAGCCAAAATGGCCATTTTTCAGTTTTTTGGGCTAAAAAGCTTTTTTTCCCAGCAAAACAGTGTTTTGGACACCTAAAATGTGCTTTTCTCGTCCAAAACTTGCGTTTAGCAGTGAAAACGTCGTGTTTTGAGCAAAAGAAAATTCTCAGCAAATTTCAAATTTTCTCAGCAAAAAACACCTTTTTTGACCAAAAAGCACCTTTACTCAGCCAAAACCGCATTTTTTTTCGCCAAAAAGTCGTGTTTTTATCTCAAGAGGTATTTTCATGAGCAAAAAGTGGGGGTTTCAGCAAACAGGTCACGCCGTCAGCGAAAAACCTGGTTTTGAGAGCCAAAATGGCCATTTTTCAGTTTTTTGGGCAAAAAAGCTTTTTTTCCCAGCAAAACAGTGTTTTGGACACCTAAAATGTGCTTTTCTCGTCCAAAACTTGCGTTTAGCAGTGAAAACGTCGTGTTTTGAGCAAAAGAAAATTCTCAGCAAATTTCAAATTTTCTCAGCAAAAAACACCTTTTTTGACCAAAAAGCACCTTTACTCAGCCAAAACCGCATTTTTTTTCGCCAAAAAGTCGTGTTTTTATCTCAAGAGGTATTTTCATGAGCAAAAAGTGGGGGTTTCAGCAAACAGGTCACGCCGTCAGCGAAAAACCTGGTTTTGAGAGCCAAAATGGCCATTTTTCAGTTTTTTGGGCTAAAAAGCTTTTTTGCCCAGCAAAACAGTGTTTTGGACACCTAAAATGTGCTTTTCTCGTCCAAAACTTGCGTTTAGCAGTGAAAACGTCGTGTTTTGAGCAAAAGAAAATTCTCAGCAAATTTCAAATTTTCTCAGCAAAAAACACCTTTTTTGACCAAAAAGCACCTTTACTCAGCCAAAACCGCATTTTTTTTCGCCAAAAAGTCGTGTTTTTATCTCAAGAGGTATTTTCATGAGCAAAAAGTGGGGGTTTCAGCAAACAGGTCACGCCGTCAGCGAAAAACCTGGTTTTGAGAGCCAAAATGGCCATTTTTTCACTTTTTTGGGCTAAAAAGCTTTTTTTCCCAGCAAAACAGTGTTTTGGACACCTAAAATGTGCTTTTCCTCGTCCAAAACTTGCGTTTAGCAGTGAAAACGTCGTGTTTTGAGCAAAAGAAAATTCTCAGCAAATTTCAAATTTTCTCAGCAAAAAACACCTTTTTTGACCAAAAAGCACCTTTACTCAGCCAAAACCGCATTTTTTTTCGCCAAAAAGTCGTGTTTTTATCTCAAGAGGTATTTTCATGAGCAAAAAGTGGGGGTTTCAGCAAACAGGTCACGCCGTCAGCGAAAAACCTGGTTTTGAGAGCCAAAATGGCCATTTTTCAGTTTTTTGGGCTAAAAAGCTTTTTTTCCCAGCAAAACAGTGTTTTGGACACCTAAAATGTGCTTTTCTCGACCAAAACTTGCGTTTAGCAGTGAAAACGTCGTGTTTTGAGCAAAAGAAAATTCTCAGCAAATTTCAAATTTTCTCAGCAAAAAACACCTTTTTTGACCAAAAAGCACCTTTACTCAGCCAAAACCGCATTTTTTTTCGCCAAAAAGTCGTGTTTTTATCTCAAGAGGTATTTTCATGAGCAAAAAGTGGGGGTTTCAGCAAACAGGTCACGCCGTCAGCGAAAAACCTGGTTTTGAGAGCCAAAATGGCCATTTTTCAGTTTTTTGGGCTAAAAAGCTTTTTTTCCCAGCAAAACAGTGTTTTGGACACCTAAAATGTGCTTTTCTCGTCCAAAACTTGCGTTTAGCAGTGAAAACGTCGTGTTTTGAGCAAAAGAAAATTCTCAGCAAATTTCAAATTTTCTCAGCAAAAAACACCTTTTTTGACCAAAAAGCACCTTTACTCAGCCAAAACCGCATTTTTTTTCGCCAAAAAGTCGTGTTTTTATCTCAAGAGGTATTTTCATGAGCAAAAAGTGGGGGTTTCAGCAAACAGGTCACGCCGTCAGCGAAAAACCTGGTTTTGAGAGCCAAAATGGCCATTTTTCAGTTTTTTGGGCTAAAAAGCTTTTTTCCCCAGCAAAACAGTGTTTTGGACACCTAAAATGTGCTTTTCTCGTCCAAAACTTGCGTTTAGCAGTGAAAACGTCGTGTTTTGAGCAAAAGAAAATTCTCAGCAAATTTCAAATTTTCTCAGCAAAAAACACCTTTTTTGACCAAAAAGCACCTTTACTCAGCCAAAACCGCATTTTTTTTCGCCAAAAAGTCGTGTTTTTATCTCAAGAGGTATTTTCATGAGCAAAAAGTGGGGGTTTCAGCAAACAGGTCACGCCGTCAGCGAAAAACCTGGTTTTGAGAGCCAAAATGGCCATTTTTCAGTTTTTTGGGCTAAAAAGCTTTTTTTCCCAGCAAAACAGTGTTTTGGACACCTAAAATGTGCTTTTCTCGTCCAAAACTTGCGTTTAGCAGTGAAAACGTCGTGTTTTGAGCAAAAGAAAATTCTCAGCAAATTTCAAATTTTCTCAGCAAAAAACACCTTTTTTGACCAAAAAGCACCTTTACTCAGCCAAAACCGCATTTTTTTTCGCCAAAAAGTCGTGTTTTTATCTCAAGAGGTATTTTCATGAGCAAAAAGTGGGGGTTTCAGCAAACAGGTCACGCCGTCAGCGAAAAACCTGGTTTTGAGAGCCAAAATGGCCATTTTTCAGTTTTTTGGGCTAAAAAGCTTTTTTTCCCAGCAAAACAGTGTTTTGGACACGTAAAATGTGCTTTTCTCGTCCAAAACTTGCGTTTAGCAGTGAAAACGTCGTGTTTTGAGCAAAAGAAAATTCTCAGCAAATTTCCAATTTTCTCAGCAAAAAACACCTTTTTTGACCAAAAAGCACCTTTACTCAGCGAAAACCGCATTTTTTTTCGCCAAAAAGTCGTGTTTTTATCTCAAGAGGTATTTTCATGAGCAAAAAGTGGGGGTTTCAGCAAACAGGTCACGCCGTCAGCGAAAAACCTGGTTTTGAGAGCCAAAATGGCCATTTTTCAGTTTTTTGGGCTAAAAAGCTTTTTTTCCCAGCAAAACAGTGTTTTGGACACCTAAAATGTGCTTTTCTCGTCCAAAACTTGCGTTTAGCAGTGAAAACGTCGTGTTTTGAGCAAAAGAAAATTCTCAGCAAATTTCAAATTTTCTCAGCAAAAAACACCTTTTTTGACCAAAAAGCACCTTTACTCAGCGAAAACCGCATTTTTTTCGCCAAAAAGTCGTGTTTTTATCTCAAGAGGTATTTTCATGAGCAAAAAGTGGGGGTTTCAGCAAACAGGTCACGCCGTCAGCGAAAAACCTGGTTTTGAGAGCCAAAATGGCCATTTTTCAGTTTTTTGGGCTAAAAAGCTTTTTTTCCCAGCAAAACAGTGTTTTGGACACCTAAAATGTGCTTTTCTCGTCCAAAACTTGCGTTTAGCAGTGAAAACGTCGTGTTTTGAGCAAAAGAAAATTCTCAGCAAATTTCAAATTTTCTCAGCAAAAAACACCTTTTTTGACCAAAAAGCACCTTTACTCAGCCAAAACCGCATTTTTTTTCGCCAAAAAGTCGTGTTTTTATCTCAAGAGGTATTTTCATGAGCAAAAAGTGGGGGTTTCAGCAAACAGGTCACGCCGTCAGCGAAAAACCTGGTTTTGAGAGCCAAAATGGCCATTTTTCAGTTTTTTGGGCTAAAAAGCTTTTTTTCCCAGCAAAACAGTGTTTTGGACACCTAAAATGTGCTTTTCTCGTCCAAAACTTGCGTTTAGCAGTGAAAACGTCGTGTTTTGAGCAAAAGAAAATTCTCAGCAAATTTCCAATTTTCTCAGCAAAAAACACCTTTTTTGACCAAAAAGCACCTTTACTCAGCCAAAACCGCATTTTTTTTCGCCAAAAAGTCGTGTTTTTATCTCAAGAGGTATTTTCATGAGCAAAAAGTGGGGGTTTCAGCAAACAGGTCACGCCGTCAGCGAAAAACCTGGTTTTGAGAGCCAAAATGGCCATTTTTCAGTTTTTTGGGCTAAAAAGCTTTTTTTCCCAGCAAAACAGTGTTTTGGACACCTAAAATGTGCTTTTCTCGTCCAAAACTTGCGTTTAGCAGTGAAAACGTCGTGTTTTGAGCAAAAGAAAATTCTCAGCAAATTTCCAATTTTCTCAGCAAAAAAACACCTTTTTTGACCAAAAAGCACCTTTACTCAGCCAAAACCGCATTTTTTTTCGCCAAAAAGTCGTGTTTTTATCTCAAGAGGTATTTTCATGAGCAAAAAGTGGGGGTTTCAGCAAACAGGTCACGCCGTCAGCGAAAAACCTGGTTTTGAGAGCCAAAATGGCCATTTTTCAGTTTTTTGGGCTAAAAAGCTTTTTTTCCCAGCAAAACAGTGTTTTGGACACCTAAAATGTGCTTTTCTCGTCCAAAACTTGCGTTTAGCAGTGAAAACGTCGTGTTTTGAGCAAAAGAAAATTCTCAGCAAATTTCAAATTTTCTCAGCAAAAAACACTTTTTTGACCAAAAAGCACCTTTACTCAGCCAAAACCGCATTTTTTTTCGCCAAAAAGTCGTGTTTTTATCTCAAGAGGTATTTTCATGAGCAAAAAGTAGGGGTTTCAGCAAACAGGTCACGCCGTCAGCGAAAAACCTGGTTTTGAGAGCCAAAATGGCCATTTTTCAGTTTTTTGGGCTAAAAAGCTTTTTTTCCCAGCAAAACAGTGTTTTGGACACCTAAAATGTGCTTTTCTCGTCCAAAACTTGCGTTTAGCAGTGAAAACGTCGTGTTTTGAGCAAAAGAAAATTCTCAGCAAATTTCAAATTTTCTCAGCAAAAAACACCTTTTTTGACCAAAAAGCACCTTTACTCAGCCAAAACCGCATTTTTTTTCGCCAAAAAGTCGTGTTTTTATCTCAAGAGGTATTTTCATGAGCAAAAAGTGGGGGTTTCAGCAAACAGGTCACGATGTCAGCGAAAAACCTGGTTTTGAGAGCCAAAATGGCCATTTTTCAGTTTTTTGGGCTAAAAAGCTTTTTTTCCCAGCAAAACAGTGTTTTGGACACCTAAAATGTGCTTTTCTCGACCAAAACTTGCGTTTAGCAGTGAAAACGTCGTGTTTTGAGCAAAAGAAAATTCTCAGCAAATTTCCAATTTTCTCAGCAAAAAACACCTTTTTTGACCAAAAAACACCTTTACTCAGCCAAAACCGCATTTTTTTTCGCCAAAAAGTCGTGTTTTTATCTCAAGAGGTATTTTCATGAGCAAAAAGTGGGGGTTTCAGCAAACAGGTCACGCCGTCAGCGAAAAACCTGGTTTTGAGAGCCAAAATGGCCATTTTTCAGTTTTTTGGGCTAAAAAGCTTTTTTGCCCAGCAAAACAGTGTTTTGGACACCTAAAATGTGCTTTTCTCGTCCAAAACTTGCGTTTAGCAGTGAAAACGTCGTGTTTTGAGCAAAAGAAAATTCTCAGCAAATTTCCAATTTTCTCAGCAAAAAACACCTTTTTTGACCAAAAAGCACCTTTACTCAGCCAAAACCGCATTTTTTTTTGCCAAAAAGTCGTGTTTTTATCTCAAGAGGTATTTTCATGAGCAAAAAGTGGGGGTTTCAGCAAACAGGTCACGCCGTCAGCGAAAAACCTGGTTTTGAGAGCCAAAATGGCCATTTTTCAGTTTTTTGGGCTAAAAAGCTTTTTTTCCCAGCAAAAAAGTGTTTTGGACACCTAAAATGTGCTTTTCTCGTCCAAAACTTGCGTTTAGCAGTGAAAACGTCGTGTTTTGAGCAAAAGAAAATTCTCAGCAAATTTCAAATTTTCTCAGCAAAAAACACCTTTTTTGACCAAAAAGCACCTTTACTCAGCCAAAACCGCATTTTTTTTCGCCAAAAAGTCGTGTTTTTATTTCAAGAGGTATTTTCATGAGCAAAAAGTAGGGGTTTCAGCAAACAGGTCACGCCGTCAGCGAAAAACCTGGTTTTGATAGCCAAAATGGCCATTTTTCAGTTTTCTGGGCTAAAAAGCTTTTTTTTCCCAGCAAAACAGTGTTTTGGACACCTAAAATGTGCTTTTCTCGTCCAAAACTTGCGTTTAGCAGTGAAAACGTCGTGTTTTGAGCAAAAGAAAATTCTCAGCAAATTTCCAATTTTCTCAGCAAAAAACACCTTTTTTGACCAAAAAGCACCTTTACTCAGCCAAAACCGCATTTTTTTTCGCCAAAAAGTCGTGTTTTTATCTCAAGAGGTATTTTCATGAGCAAAAAGTGGGGGTTTCAGCAAACAGGTCACGCCGTCAGTGAAAAACCTGGTTTTGAGAGCCAAAATGGCCATTTTTCAGTTTTTTGGGCTAAAAAGCTTTTTTTCCCAGCAAAACAGTGTTTTGGACACCTAAAATGTGCTTTTCTCGTCCAAAACTTGCGTTTAGCAGTGAAAACGTCGTGTTTTGAGCAAAAGAAAATTCTCAGCAAATTTCAAATTTTCTCAGCAAAAAACACCTTTTTTGACCAAAAAGCACCTTTACTCAGCCAAAACCGCATTTTTTTTTGCCAAAAAGTCGTGTTTTTATCTCAAGAGGTATTTTCATGAGCAAAAAGTGGGGGTTTCAGCAAACAGGTCACGCCGTCAGCGAAAAACCTGGTTTTGAGAGCCAAAATGGCCATTTTTCAGTTTTTTGGGCTAAAAAGCTTTTTTTCCCAGCAAAACAGTGTTTTGGACACCTAAAATGTGCTTTTCTCGTCCAAAACTTGCGTTTAGCAGTGAAAACGTCGTGTTTTGAGCAAAAGAAAATTCTCAGCAAATTTCAAATTTTCTCAGCAAAAAACACCTTTTTTGACCAAAAAGCACCTTTACTCAGCCAAAACCGCATTTTTTTTCGCCAAAAAGTCGTGTTTTTATCTCAAGAGGTATTTTCATGAGCAAAAAGTGGGGGTTTCAGCAAACAGGTCACGCCGTCAGCGAAAAACCTGGTTTTGAGAGCCAAAATGGCCATTTTTCAGTTTTTTGGGCTAAAAAGCTTTTTTTCCCAGCAAAACAGTGTTTTGGACACCTAAAATGTGCTTTTCTCGTCCAAAACTTGCGTTTAGCAGTGAAAACGTCGTGTTTTGAGCAAAAGAAAATTCTCAGCAAATTTCCAATTTTCTCAGCAAAAAACACCTTTTTTGACCAAAAAGCACCTTTACTCAGCCAAAACCGCATTTTTTTTCGCCAAAAAGTCGTGTTTTTATCTCAAGAGGTATTTTCATGAGCAAAAAGTGGGGGTTTCAGCAAACAGGTCACGCCGTCAGCGAAAAACCTGGTTTTGAGAGCCAAAATGGCCATTTTTCAGTTTTTTGGGCTAAAAAGCTTTTTTTCCCAGCAAAACAGTGTTTTGGACACCTAAAATGTGCTTTTCTCGTCCAAAACTTGCGTTTAGCAGTGAAAACGTCGTGTTTTGAGCAAAAGAAAATTCTCAGCAAATTTCAAATTTTCTCAGCAAAAAACACCTTTTTTGACCAAAAAGCACCTTTACTCAGCCAAAACCGCATTTTTTTTCGCCAAAAAGTCGTGTTTTTATCTCAAGAGGTATTTTCATGAGCAAAAAGTGGGGGTTTCAGCAAACAGGTCACGCCGTCAGCGAAAAACCTGGTTTTGAGAGCCAAAATGGCCATTTTTCAGTTTTTTGGGCTAAAAAGCTTTTTTTCCCAGCAAAACAGTGTTTTGGACACCTAAAATGTGCTTTTCTCGTCCAAAACTTGCGTTTAGCAGTGAAAACGTCGTGTTTTGAGCAAAAGAAAATTCTCAGCAAATTTCAAATTTTCTCAGCAAAAAACACCTTTTTTGACCAAAAAGCACCTTTACTCAGCCAAAACCGCATTTTTTTTCGCCAAAAAGTCGTGTTTTTATCTCAAGAGGTATTTTCATGAGCAAAAAGTGGGGGTTTCAGCAAACAGGTCACGCCGTCAGCGAAAAACCTGGTTTTGAGAGCCAAAATGGCCATTTTTCAGTTTTTTGGGCTAAAAAGCTTTTTTTCCCAGCAAAACAGTGTTTTGGACACCTAAAATGTGCTTTTCTCGTCCAAAACTTGCGTTTAGCAGTGAAAACGTCGTGTTTTGAGCAAAAGAAAATTCTCAGCAAATTTCAAATTTTCTCAGCAAAAAACACCTTTTTTGACCAAAAAGCACCTTTACTCAGCCAAAACCGCATTTTTTTTTGCCAAAAAGTCGTGTTTTTATCTCAAGAGGTATTTTCATGAGCAAAAAGTGGGGGTTTCAGCAAACAGGTCACGCCGTCAGCGAAAAACCTGGTTTTGAGAGCCAAAATGGCCATTTTTCAGTTTTTTGGGCTAAAAAGCTTTTTTGCCCAGCAAAACAGTGTTTTGGACACCTAAAATGTGCTTTTCTCGTCCAAAACTTGCGTTTAGCAGTGAAAACGTCGTGTTTTGAGCAAAAGAAAATTCTCAGCAAATTTCAAATTTTCTCAGCAAAAAACACCTTTTTTGACCAAAAAGCACCTTTACTCAGCCAAAACCGCATTTTTTTTCGCCAAAAAGTCGTGTTTTTATCTCAAGAGGTATTTTCATGAGCAAAAAGTGGGGGTTTCAGCAAACAGGTCACGCCGTCAGCGAAAAACCTGGTTTTGAGAGCCAAAATGGCCATTTTTCAGTTTTTTGGGCTAAAAAGCTTTTTTTCCCAGCAAAACAGTGTTTTGGACACCTAAAATGTGCTTTTCTCGTCCAAAACTTGCGTTTAGCAGTGAAAACGTCGTGTTTTGAGCAAAAGAAAATTCTCAGCAAATTTCAAATTTTCTCAGCAAAAAACACCTTTTTTGACCAAAAAGCACCTTTACTCAGCCAAAACCGCATTTTTTTTCGCCAAAAAGTCGTGTTTTTATCTCAAGAGGTATTTTCATGAGCAAAAAGTGGGGGTTTCAGCAAACAGGTCACGCCGTCAGCGAAAAACCTGGTTTTGAGAGCCAAAATGGCCATTTTTCAGTTTTTTGGGCTAAAAAGCTTTTTTCCCCAGCAAAACAGTGTTTTGGACACATAAAATGTGCTTTTCTCGTCCAAAACTTGCGTTTAGCAGTGAAAACGTTGTGTTTTGAGCAAAAGAAAATTCTCAGCAAATTTCAAATTTTGTCAGCAAAAAACACCTTTTTTGACCAAAAAGCACCTTTACTCAGCCAAAACCGCATTTTTTTTCGCCAAAAAGTCGTGTTTTTATCTCAAGAGGTATTTTCATGAACAAAAAGTGGGGGTTTCAGCAAACAGGTCACGCCGTCAGCGAAAAACCTGGTTTTGAGAGCCAAAATGGCCATTTTTCAGTTTTTTGGGCTAAAAAGCTTTTTTTCCCAGCAAAACAGTGTTTTGGACACCTAAAATGTGCTTTTCTCGTCCAAAACTTGCGTTTAGCAGTGAAAACGTCGTGTTTTGAGCAAAAGAAAATTCTCAGCAAATTTCCAATTTTCTCAGCAAAAAACACCTTTTTTGACCAAAAAGCACCTTTACTCAGCCAAAACCGCATTTTTTTTCGCCAAAAAGTCGTGTTTTTATCTCAAGAGGTATTTTCATGAGCAAAAAGTGGGGGTTTCAGCAAACAGGTCACGCCGTCAGCGAAAAACCTGGTTTTGAGAGCCAAAATGGCCATTTTTCAGTTTTTTGGGCTAAAAAGCTTTTTTTCCCAGCAAAACAGTGTTTTGGACACCTAAAATGTGCTTTTCTCGTCCAAAACTTGCGTTTAGCAGTGAAAACGTCGTGTTTTGAGCAAAAGAAAATTCTCAGCAAATTTCCAATTTTCTCAGCAAAAAACACCTTTTTTGACCAAAAAGCACCTTTACTCAGCCAAAACCGCATTTTTTTTCGCCAAAAAGTCGTGTTTTTATCTCAAGAGGTATTTTCATGAGCAAAAAGTGGGGGTTTCAGCAAACAGGTCACGCCGTCAGCGAAAAACCTGGTTTTGAGAGCCAAAATGGCCATTTTTCAGTTTTTTGGGCTAAAAAGCTTTTTTTCCCAGCAAAACAGTGTTTTGGACACCTAAAATGTGCTTTTCTCGTCCAAAACTTGCGTTTAGCAGTGAAAACGTCGTGTTTTGAGCAAAAGAAAATTCTCAGCAAATTTCCAATTTTCTCAGCAAAAAACACCTTTTTTGACCAAAAAGCACCTTTACTCAGCCAAAACCGCATTTTTTTTCGCCAAAAAGTCGTGTTTTTATCTCAAGAGGTATTTTCATGAGCAAAAAGTGGGGGTTTCAGCAAACAGGTCACGCCGTCAGCGAAAAACCTGGTTTTGAGAGCCAAAATGGCCATTTTTCAGTTTTTTGGGCTAAAAAGCTTTTTTTCCCAGCAAAACAGTGTTTTGGACACCTAAAATGTGCTTTTCTCGTCCAAAACTTGCGTTTAGCAGTGAAAACGTCGTGTTTTGAGCAAAAGAAAATTCTCAGCAAATTTCCAATTTTCTCAGCAAAAAACACCTTTTTTGACCAAAAAGCACCTTTACTCAGCCAAAACCGCATTTTTTTTCGCCAAAAAGTCGTGTTTTTATCTCAAGAGGTATTTTCATGAGCAAAAAGTGGGGGTTTCAGCAAACAGGTCACGCCGTCAGCGAAAAACCTGGTTTTGAGAGCCAAAATGGCCATTTTTCAGTTTTTTGGGCTAAAAAGCTTTTTTTCCCAGCAAAACAGTGTTTTGGACACCTAAAATGTGCTTTTCTCGTCCAAAACTTGCGTTTAGCAGTGAAAACGTCGTGTTTTGAGCAAAAGAAAATTCTCAGCAAATTTCAAATTTTCTCAGCAAAAAACACCTTTTTTGACCAAAAAGCACCTTTACTCAGCCAAAACCGCATTTTTTTTCGCCAAAAAGTCGTGTTTTTATCTCAAGAGGTATTTTCATGAACAAAAAGTGGGGGTTTCAGCAAACAGGTCACGCCGTCAGCGAAAAACCTGGTTTTGAGAGCCAAAATGGCCATTTTTCAGTTTTTTGGGCTAAAAAGCTTTTTTTCCCAGCAAAACAGTGTTTTGGACACCTAAAATGTGCTTTTCTCGTCCAAAACTTGCGTTTAGCAGTGAAAACGTCGTGTTTTGAGCAAAAGAAAATTCTCAGCAAATTTCCAATTTTGTCAGCAAAAAACACCTTTTTTGACCAAAAAGCACCTTTACTCAGCCAAAACCGCATTTTTTTTCGCCAAAAAGTCGTGTTTTTATCTCAAGAGGTATTTTCATGAGCAAAAAGTGGGGGTTTCAGCAAACAGGTCACGCCGTCAGCGAAAAACCTGGTTTTGAGAGCCAAAATGGCCATTTTTCAGTTTTTTGGGCTAAAAAGCTTTTTTTCCCAGCAAAACAGTGTTTTGGACACCTAAAATGTGCTTTTCTCGTCCAAAACTTGCGTTTAGCAGTGAAAACGTCGTGTTTTGAGCAAAAGAAAATTCTCAGCAAATTTCCAATTTTCTCAGCAAAAAACACCTTTTTTGACCAAAAAGCAGCTTTACTCAGGCAAAACCGCATTTTTTTTCGCCAAAAAGTCGTGTTTTTATCTCAAGAGGTATTTTCATGAGCAAAAAGTGGGGGTTTCAGCAAACAGGTCACGCCGTCAGCGAAAAACCTGGTTTTGAGAGCCAAAATGGCCATTTTTCAGTTTTTTGGGCTAAAAAGCTTTTTTTCCCAGCAAAACAGTGTTTTGGACACCTAAAATGTGCTTTTCTCGTCCAAAACTTGCGTTTAGCAGTGAAAACGTCGTGTTTTGAGCAAAAGAAAATTCTCAGCAAATTTCAAATTTTCTCAGCAAAAAAAACACCTTTTTTGACCAAAAAGCACCTTTACTCAGCCAAAACCGCATTTTTTTTCGCCAAAAAGTCGTGTTTTTATCTCAAGAGGTATTTTCATGAGCAAAAAGTGGGGGTTTCAGCAAACAGGTCACGCCGTCAGCGAAAAACCTGGTTTTGAGAGCCAAAATGGCCATTTTTCAGTTTTTTGGGCTAAAAAGCTTTTTTTCCCAGCAAAACAGTGTTTTGGACACCTAAAATGTGCTTTTCTCGTCCAAAACTTGCGTTTAGCAGTGAAAACGTCGTGTTTTGAGCAAAAGAAAATTCTCAGCAAATTTCCAATTTTGTCAGCAAAAAACACCTTTTTTGACCAAAAAGCACCTTTACTCAGCCAAAACCGCATTTTTTTTCGCCAAAAAGTCGTGTTTTTATCTCAAGAGGTATTTTCATGAGCAAAAAGTGGGGGTTTCAGCAAACAGGTCACGCCGTCAGCGAAAAACCTGGTTTTGAGAGCCAAAATGGCCATTTTTCAGTTTTTTGGGCTAAAAAGCTTTTTTTCCCAGCAAAACAGTGTTTTGGACACCTAAAATGTGCTTTTCTCGTCCAAAACTTGCGTTTAGCAGTGAAAACGTCGTGTTTTGAGCAAAAGAAAATTCTCAGCAAATTTCAAATTTTCTCAGCAAAAAAAACACCTTTTTTGACCAAAAAGCACCTTTACTCAGCCAAAACCGCATTTTTTTTCGCCAAAAAGTCGTGTTTTTATCTCAAGAGGTATTTTCATGAGCAAAAAGTGGGGGTTTCAGCAAACAGGTCACGCCGTCAGCGAAAAACCTGGTTTTGAGAGCCAAAATGGCCATTTTTCAGTTTTTTGGGCTAAAAAGCTTTTTTTCCCAGCAAAACAGTGTTTTGGACACCTAAAATGTGCTTTTCTCGTCCAAAACTTGCGTTTAGCAGTGAAAACGTCGTGTTTTGAGCAAAAGAAAATTCTCAGCAAATTTCCAATTTTGTCAGCAAAAAACACCTTTTTTGACCAAAAAGCACCTTTACTCAGCCAAAACCGCATTTTTTTTCGCCAAAAAGTCGTGTTTTTATCTCAAGAGGTATTTTCATGAGCAAAAAGTGGGGGTTTCAGCAAACAGGTCACGCCGTCAGCGAAAAACCTGGTTTTGAGAGCCAAAATGGCCATTTTTCAGTTTTTTGGGCTAAAAAGCTTTTTTTCCCAGCAAAACAGTGTTTTGGACACCTAAAATGTGCTTTTCTCGTCCAAAACTTGCGTTTAGCAGTGAAAACGTCGTGTTTTGAGCAAAAGAAAATTCTCAGCAAATTTCCAATTTTGTCAGCAAAAAACACCTTTTTTGACCAAAAAGCACCTTTACTCAGCCAAAACCGCATTTTTTTTCGCCAAAAAGTCGTGTTTTTATTTCAAGAGGTATTTTCATGAGCAAAAAGTAGGGGTTTCAGCAAACAGGTCACGCCGTCAGCGAAAAACCTGGTTTTGAGAGCCAAAATGGCCATTTTTCAGTTTTTTGGGCTAAAAAGCTTTTTTTCCCAGCAAAACAGTGTTTTGGACACCTAAAATGTGCTTTTCTCGTCCAAAACTTGCGTTTAGCAGTGAAAACGTCGTGTTTTGAGCAAAAGAAAATTCTCAGCAAATTTCCAATTTTGTCAGCAAAAAACACCTTTTTTGACCAAAAAGCACCTTTACTCAGCCAAAACCGCATTTTTTTTCGCCAAAAAGTCGTGTTTTTATCTCAAGAGGTATTTTCATGAGCAAAAAGTGGGGGTTTCAGCAAACAGGTCACGCCGTCAGCGAAAAACCTGGTTTTGAGAGCCAAAATGGCCATTTTTCAGTTTTTTGGGCTAAAAAGCTTTTTTTTTCCAGCAAAACAGTGTTTTGGACACCTAAAATGTGCTTTTCTCGTCCAAAACTTGCGTTTAGCAGTGAAAACGTCGTGTTTTGAGCAAAAGAAAATTCTCAGCAAATTTCAAATTTTCTCAGCAAAAAAACCTTTTTTTGACCAAAAAGCACCTTTACTCAGCCAAAACCGCATTTTTTTTCGCCAAAAAGTCGTGTTTTTATCTCAAGAGGTATTTTCATGAGCAAAAAGTGGGGGTTTCAGCAAACAGATCACGCCGTCAGCGAAAAACCTGGTTTTGAGAGCCAAAATGGCCATTTTTCAGTTTTTTGGGCTAAAAAGCTTTTTTTCCCAGCAAAACAGTGTTTTGGACACCTAAAATGTGCTTTTCTCGTCCAAAACTTGCGTTTAGCAGTGAAAACGTCGTGTTTTGAGCAAAAGAAAATTCTCAGCAAATTTCAAATTTTCTCAGCAAAAAACACCTTTTTTGACCAAAAAGCACCTTTACTCAGCCAAAACCGCATTTTTTTCGCCAAAAAGTCGTGTTTTTATCTCAAGAGGTATTTTCATGAGCAAAAAGTGGGGGTTTCAGCAAACAGGTCACGCCGTCAGCCAAAAACCTGGTTTTGAGAGCCAAAATGGCCATTTTTCAGTTTTTTGGGCTAAAAAGCTTTTTTTCCCAGCAAAACAGTGTTTTGGACACCTAAAATGTGCTTTTCTCGTCCAAAACTTGCGTTTAGCAGTGAAAACGTCGTGTTTTGAGCAAAAGAAAATTCTCAGCAAATTTCAAATTTTCTCAGCAAAAAACACCTTTTTTGACCAAAAAGCACCTTTACTCAGCCAAAACCGCATTTTTTTCGCCAAAAAGTCGTGTTTTTATCTCAAGAGGTATTTTCATGAGCAAAAAGTGGGGGTTTCAGCAAACAGGTCACGCCGTCAGCGAAAAACCTGGTTTTGAGAGCCAAAATGGCCATTTTTCAGTTTTTTGGGCTAAAAAGCTTTTTTTCCCAGCAAAACAGTGTTTTGGACACCTAAAATGTGCTTTTCTCGTCCAAAACTTGCGTTTAGCAGTGAAAACGTCGTGTTTTGAGCAAAAGAAAATTCTCAGCAAATTTCCAATTTTCTCAGCAAAAAACACCTTTTTTGACCAAAAAGCACCTTTACTCAGCCAAAACCGCATTTTTTTTCGCCAAAAAGTCGTGTTTTTATCTCAAGAGGTATTTTCATGAGCAAAAAGTGGGGGTTTCAGCAAACAGGTCACGCCGTCAGCGAAAAACCTGGTTTTGAGAGCCAAAATGGCCATTTTTCAGTTTTTTGGGCTAAAAAGCTTTTTTTCCCAGCAAAACAGTGTTTTGGACACCTAAAATGTGCTTTTCTCGTCCAAAACTTGCGTTTAGCAGTGAAAACGTCGTGTTTTGAGCAAAAGAAAATTCTCAGCAAATTTCCAATTTTCTCAGCAAAAAACACCTTTTTTGACCAAAAAGCACCTTTACTCAGCCAAAACCGCATTTTTTTTCGCCAAAAAGTCGTGTTTTTATCTCAAGAGGTATTTTCATGAGCAAAAAGTGGGGGTTTCAGCAAACAGGTCACGCCGTCAGCGAAAAACCTGGTTTTGAGAGCCAAAATGGCCATTTTTCAGTTTTTTGGGCTAAAAAGCTTTTTTTCCCAGCAAAACAGTGTTTTGGACACCTAAAATGTGCTTTTCTCGTCCAAAACTTGCGTTTAGCAGTGAAAACGTCGTGTTTTGAGCAAAAGAAAATTCTCAGCAAATTTCCAATTTTCTCAGCAAAAAACACCTTTTTTGACCCAAAAGCACCTTTACTCAGCCAAAACCGCATTTTTTTTCGCCAAAAAGTCGTGTTTTTATCTCAAGAGGTATTTTCATGAGCAAAAAGTGGGGGTTTCAGCAAACAGGTCACGCCGTCAGCGAAAAACCTGGTTTTGAGAGCCAAAATGGCCATTTTTCAGTTTTTTGGGCTAAAAAGCTTTTTTTCCCAGCAAAACAGTGTTTTGGACACCTAAAATGTGCTTTTCTCGTCCAAAACTTGCGTTTAGCAGTGAAAACGTCGTGTTTTGAGCAAAAGAAAATTCTCAGCAAATTTCAAATTTTCTCAGCAAAAAACACCTTTTTTGACCAAAAAGCACCTTTACTCAGCCAAAACCGCATTTTTTTTCGCCAAAAAGTCGTGTTTTTATCTCAAGAGGTATTTTCATGAGCAAAAAGTGGGGGTTTCAGCAAACAGGTCAAGCCGTCAGCGAAAAACCTGGTTTTGAGAGCCAAAATGGCCATTTTTCAGTTTTTTGGGCTAAAAAGCTTTTTTTCCCAGCAAAACAGTGTTTTGGACACCTAAAATGTGCTTTTCTCGTCCAAAACTTGCGTTTAGCAGTGAAAACGTCGTGTTCTGAGCAAAAGAAAATTCTCAGCAAATTTCCAATTTTCTCAGCAAAAAACACCTTTTTTGACCAAAAAGCACCTTTACTCAGCCAAAACCGCATTTTTTTTCGCCAAAAAGTCGTGTTTTTATCTCAAGAGGTATTTTCATGAGCAAAAAGTGGGGGTTTCAGCAAACAGGTCACGCCGTCAGCGAAAAACCTGGTTTTGAGAGCCAAAATGGCCATTTTTCAGTTTTTTGGGCTAAAAAGCTTTTTTTCCCAGCAAAACAGTGTTTTGGACACCTAAAATGTGCTTTTCTCGTCCAAAACTTGCGTTTAGCAGTGAAAACGTCGTGTTTTGAGCAAAACAAAATTCTCAGCAAATTTCAAATTTTCTCAGCAAAAAACACCTTTTTTGACCAAAAAGCACCTTTACTCAGCCAAAACCGCATTTTTTTTCGCCAAAAAGTCGTGTTTTTATCTCAAGAGGTATTTTCATGAGCAAAAAGTGGGGGTTTCAGCAAACAGGTCACGCCGTCAGCCAAAAACCTGGTTTTGAGAGCCAAAATGGCCATTTTTCAGTTTTTTGGGCTAAAAAGCTTTTTTTCCCAGCAAAACAGTGTTTTGGACACCTAAAATGTGCTTTTCTCGTCCAAAACTTGCGTTTAGCAGTGAAAACGTCGTGTTTTGAGCAAAAGAAAATTCTCAGCAAATTTCCAATTTTCTCAGCAAAAAACACCTTTTTTGACCAAAAAGCACCTTTACTCAGCCAAAACCGCATTTTTTTTCGCCAAAAAGTCGTGTTTTTATCTCAAGAGGTATTTTCATGAGCAAAAAGTGGGGGTTTCAGCAAACAGGTCACGCCGTCAGCGAAAAACCTGGTTTTGAGAGCCAAAATGGCCATTTTTCAGTTTTTTGGGCTAAAAAGCTTTTTTTCCCAGCAAAACAGTGTTTTGGACACCTAAAATGTGCTTTTCTCGTCCAAAACTTGCGTTTAGCAGTGAAAACGTCGTGTTTTGAGCAAAAGAAAATTCTCAGCAAATTTCCAATTTTCTCAGCAAAAAACACCTTTTTTGACCAAAAAGCACCTTTACTCAGCCAAAACCGCATTTTTTTTCGCCAAAAAGTCGTGTTTTTATCTCAAGAGGTATTTTCATGAGCAAAAAGTGGGGGTTTCAGCAAACAGGTCACGCCCTCAGCGAAAAACCTGGTTTTGAGAGCCAAAATGGCCATTTTTCAGTTTTTTGGGCTAAAAAGCTTTTTTTCCCAGCAAAACAGTGTTTTGGACACCTAAAATGTGCTTTTCTCGTCCAAAACTTGCGTTTAGCAGTGAAAACGTCGTGTTTTGAGCAAAACAAAATTCTCAGCAAATTTCAAATTTTCTCAGCAAAAAACACCTTTTTTGACCAAAAAGCACCTTTACTCAGCCAAAACCGCATTTTTTTTCGCCAAAAAGTCGTGTTTTTATCTCAAGAGGTATTTTCATGAGCAAAAAGTGGGGGTTTCAGCAAACAGGTCACGCCGTCAGCCAAAAACCTGGTTTTGAGAGCCAAAATGGCCATTTTTCAGTTTTTTGGGCTAAAAAGCTTTTTTTCCCAGCAAAACAGTGTTTTGGACACCTAAAATGTGCTTTTCTCGTCCAAAACTTGCGTTTAGCAGTGAAAACGTCGTGTTTTGAGCAAAAGAAAATTCTCAGCAAATTTCCAATTTTCTCAGCAAAAAACACCTTTTTTGACCAAAAAGCACCTTTACTCAGCCAAAACCGCATTTTTTTTCGCCAAAAAGTCGTGTTTTTATCTCAAGAGGTATTTTCATGAGCAAAAAGTGGGGGTTTCAGCAAACAGGTCACGCCGTCAGCGAAAAACCTGGTTTTGAGAGCCAAAATGGCCATTTTTCAGTTTTTTGGGCTAAAAAGCTTTTTTTCCCAGCAAAACAGTGTTTTGGACACCTAAAATGTGCTTTTCTCGTCCAAAACTTGCGTTTAGCAGTGAAAACGTCGTGTTTTGAGCAAAAGAAAATTCTCAGCAAATTTCCAATTTTCTCAGCAAAAAACACCTTTTTTGACCAAAAAGCACCTTTACTCAGCCAAAACCGCATTTTTTTTCGCCAAAAAGTCGTGTTTTTATCTCAAGAGGTATTTTCATGAGCAAAAAGTGGGGGTTTCAGCAAACAGGTCACGCCCTCAGCGAAAAACCTGGTTTTGAGAGCCAAAATGGCCATTTTTCAGTTTTTTGGGCTAAAAAGCTTTTTTTCCCAGCAAAACAGTGTTTTGGACACCTAAAATGTGCTTTTCTCGTCCAAAACTTGCGTTTAGCAGTGAAAACGTCGTGTTTTGAGCAAAAGAAAATTCTCAGCAAATTTCCAATTTTCTCAGCAAAAAACACCTTTTTTGACCAAAAAGCACCTTTACTCAGCCAAAACCGCATTTTTTTTCGCCAAAAAGTCGTGTTTTTATCTCAAGAGGTATTTTCATGAGCAAAAAGTGGGGGTTTCAGCAAACAGGTCACGCCGTCAGCGAAAAACCTGGTTTTGAGAGCCAAAATGGCCATTTTTCAGTTTTTTGGGCTAAAAAGCTTTTTTTCCCAGCAAAACAGTGTTTTGGACACCTAAAATGTGCTTTTCTCGTCCAAAACTTGCGTTTAGCAGTGAAAACGTCGTGTTTTGAGCAAAAGAAAATTCTCAGCAAATTTCAAATTTTCTCAGCAAAAAACACCTTTTTTGACCAAAAAGCACCTTTACTCAGCCAAAACCGCATTTTTTTTCGCCAAAAAGTCGTGTTTTTATCTCAAGAGGTATTTTCATGAGCAAAAAGTGGGGGTTTCAGCAAACAGGTCACGCCGTCAGCGAAAAACCTGGTTTTGAGAGCCAAAATGGCCATTTTTCAGTTTTTTGGGCTAAAAAGCTTTTTTCCCCAGCAAAACAGTGTTTTGGACACCTAAAATGTGCTTTTCTCGTCCAAAACTTGCGTTTAGCAGTGAAAACGTCGTGTTTTGAGCAAAAGAAAATTCTCAGCAAATTTCAAATTTTGTCAGCAAAAAACACCTTTTTTGACCAAAAAGCACCTTTACTCAGCCAAAACCGCATTTTTTTTCGCCAAAAAGTCGTGTTTTTATCTCAAGAGGTATTTTCATGAGCAAAAAGTGGGGGTTTCAGCAAACAGGTCACGCCGTCAGCGAAAAACCTGGTTTTGAGAGCCAAAATGGCCATTTTTCAGTTTTTTGGGCTAAAAAGCTTTTTTTCCCAGCAAAACAGTGTTTTGGACACCTAAAATGTGCTTTTCTCGTCCAAAACTTGCGTTTAGCAGTGAAAACGTCGTGTTTTGAGCAAAAGAAAATTCTCAGCAAATTTCAAATTTTCTCAGCAAAAAACACCTTTTTTGACCAAAAAGCACCTTTACTCAGCCAAAACCGCATTTTTTTTCGCCAAAAAGTCGTGTTTTTATCTCAAGAGGTATTTTCATGAGCAAAAAGTGGGGGTTTCAGCAAACAGGTCACGCCGTCAGCGAAAAACCTGGTTTTGAGAGCCAAAATGGCCATTTTTCAGTTTTTTGGGCTAAAAAGCTTTTTTCCCCAGCAAAACAGTGTTTTGGACACCTAAAATGTGCTTTTCTCGTCCAAAACTTGCGTTTAGCAGTGAAAACGTCGTGTTTTGAGCAAAAGAAAATTCTCAGCAAATTTCAAATTTTCTCAGCAAAAAACACCTTTTTTGACCAAAAAGCACCTTTACTCAGCCAAAACCGCATTTTTTTTCGCCAAAAAGTCGTGTTTTTATCTCAAGAGGTATTTTCATGAGCAAAAAGTGGGGGTTTCAGCAAACAGGTCACGCCGTCAGCGAAAAACCTGGTTTTGAGAGCCAAAATGGCCATTTTTCAGTTTTTTGGGCTAAAAAGCTTTTTTTCCCAGCAAAACAGTGTTTTGGACACCTAAAATGTGCTTTTCTCGTCCAAAACTTGCGTTTAGCAGTGAAAACGTCGTGTTTTGAGCAAAAGAAAATTCTCAGCAAATTTCAAATTTTCTCAGCAAAAAACACCTTTTTTGACCAAAAAGCACCTTTACTCAGCCAAAACCGCATTTTTTTTCGCCAAAAAGTCGTGTTTTTATCTCAAGAGGTATTTTCATGAGCAAAAAGTGGGGGTTTCAGCAAACAGGTCACGCCGTCAGCGAAAAACCTGGTTTTGAGAGCCAAAATGGCCATTTTTCAGTTTTTTGGGCTAAAAAGCTTTTTTTCCCAGCAAAACAGTGTTTTGGACACCTAAAATGTGCTTTTCTCGTCCAAAACTTGCGTTTAGCAGTGAAAACGTCGTGTTTTGAGCAAAAGAAAATTCTCAGCAAATTTCCAATTTTGTCAGCAAAAAACACCTTTTTTGACCAAAAAGCACCTTTACTCAGCCAAAACCGCATTTTTTTTCGCCAAAAAGTCGTGTTTTTATCTCAAGAGGTATTTTCATGAGCAAAAAGTGGGGGTTTCAGCAAACAGGTCACGCCGTCAGCGAAAAACCTGGTTTTGAGAGCCAAAATGGCCATTTTTCAGTTTTTTGGGCTAAAAAGCTTTTTTTCCCAGGAAAACAGTGTTTTGGACACCTAAAATGTGCTTTTCTCGTCCAAAACTTGCATTTAGCAGTGAAAACGTCGTGTTTTGAGCAAAAGAAAATTCTCAGCAAATTTCAAATTTTCTCAGCAAAAAACACCTTTTTTGACCAAAAAGCACCTTTACTCAGCCAAAACCGCATTTTTTTTCGCCAAAAAGTCGTGTTTTTATCTCAAGAGGTATTTTCATGAGCAAAAAGTGGGGGTTTCAGCAAACAGGTCACGCCGTCAGCGAAAAACCTGGTTTTGAGAGCCAAAATGGCCATTTTTCAGTTTTTTGGGCTAAAAAGCTTTTTTCCCCAGCAAAACAGTGTTTTGGACACCTAAAATGTGCTTTTCTCGTCCAAAACTTGCGTTTAGCAGTGAAAACGTCGTGTTTTGAGCAAAAGAAAATTCTCAGCAAATTTCCAATTTTCTCAGCAAAAAACACCTTTTTTGACCAAAAAGCACCTTTACTCAGCCAAAACCGCATTTTTTTTTCGCCAAAAAGTCGTGTTTTTATCTCAAGAGGTATTTTCATGAGCAAAAAGTGGGGGTTTCAGCAAACAGGTCACGCCGTCAGCGAAAAACCTGGTTTTGAGAGCCAAAATGGCCATTTTTCAGTTTTTTGGGCTAAAAAGCTTTTTTTCCCAGCAAAACAGTGTTTTGGACACCTAAAATGTGCTTTTCTCGTCCAAAACTTGCGTTTAGCAGTGAAAACGTCGTGTTTTGAGCAAAAGAAAATTCTCAGCAAATTTCAAATTTTCTCAGCAAAAAACACCTTTTTTGACCAAAAAGCACCTTTACTCAGCCAAAACCGCATTTTTTTTCGCCAAAAAGTCGTGCTTTTATCTCAAGAGGTATTTTCATGAGCAAAAAGTGGGGGTTTCAGCAAACAGGTCAAGCCGTCAGCGAAAAACCTGGTTTTGAGAGCCAAAATGGCCATTTTTCAGTTTTTTGGGCTAAAAAGCTTTTTTTCCCAGGAAAACAGTGTTTTGGACACCTAAAATGTGCTTTTCTCGTCCAAAACTTGCGTTTAGCAGTGAAAACGTCGTGTTTTGAGCAAAAGAAAATTCTCAGCAAATTTCAAATTTTCTCAGCAAAAAACACCTTTTTTGACCAAAAAGCACCTTTACTCAGCCAAAACCGCATTTTTTTTTGCCAAAAAGTCGTGTTTTTATCTCAAGAGGTATTTTCATGAGCAAAAAGTGGGGGTTTCAGCAAACAGGTCACGCCGTCAGCGAAAAACCTGGTTTTGAGAGCCAAAATGGCCATTTTTCAGTTTTTTGGGCTAAAAAGCTTTTTTTCCCAGCAAAACAGTGTTTTGGACACCTAAAATGTGCTTTTCTCGTCCAAAACTTGCGTTTAGCAGTGAAAACGTCGTGTTTTGAGCAAAAGAAAATTCTCAGCAAATTTCCAATTTTCTCAGCAAAAAACACCTTTTTTGACCAAAAAGCACCTTTACTCAGCCAAAACCGCATTTTTTTTTCGCCAAAAAGTCGTGTTTTTATCTCAAGAGGTATTTTCATGAGCAAAAAGTGGGGGTTTCAGCAAACAGGTCACGCCGTCAGCGAAAAACCTGGTTTTGAGAGCCAAAATGGCCATTTTTCAGTTTTTTGGGCTAAAAAGCTTTTTTTCCCAGCAAAACAGTGTTTTGGACACCTAAAATGTGCTTTTCTCGTCCAAAACTTGCGTTTAGCAGTGAAAACGTCGTGTTTTGAGCAAAAGAAAATTCTCAGCAAATTTCAAATTTTCTCAGCAAAAAACACCTTTTTTGACCAAAAAGCACCTTTACTCAGCCAAAACCGCATTTTTTTTCGCCAAAAAGTCGTGCTTTTATCTCAAGAGGTATTTTCATGAGCAAAAAGTGGGGGTTTCAGCAAACAGGTCACGCCGTCAGTGAAAAACCTGGTTTTGAGAGCCAAAATGGCCATTTTTCAGTTTTTTGGGCTAAAAAGCTTTTTTTCCCAGCAAAACAGTGTTTTGGACACCTAAAATGTGCTTTTCTCGTCCAAAACTTGCGTTTAGCAGTGAAAACGTCGTGTTTTGAGCAAAAGAAAATTCTCAGCAAATTTCAAATTTTCTCAGCAAAAAACACCTTTTTTGACCAAAAAGCACCTTTACTCAGCCAAAACCGCATTTTTTTTCGCCAAAAAGTCGTGTTTTTATCTCAAGAGGTATTTTCATGAGCAAAAAGTGGGGGTTTCAGCAAACAGGTCACGCCGTCAGCGAAAAACCTGGTTTTGAGAGCCAAAATGGCCATTTTTCAGTTTTTTGGGCTAAAAAGCTTTTTTTCCCAGCAAAACAGTGTTTTGGACACCTAAAATGTGCTTTTCTCGTCCAAAACTTGCGTTTAGCAGTGAAAACGTCGTGTTTTGAGCAAAAGAAAATTCTCAGCAAATTTCCAATTTTCTCAGCAAAAAACACCTTTTTTGACCAAAAAGCACCTTTACTCAGCAAAAACCGCATTTTTTTTCGCCAAAAAGTCGTGTTTTTATCTCAAGAGGTATTTTCATGAGCAAAAAGTGGGGGTTTCAGCAAACAGGTCACGCCGTCAGCCAAAAACCTGGTTTTGAGAGCCAAAATGGCCATTTTTCAGTTTTTTGGGCTAAAAAGCTTTTTTTCCCAGCAAAACAGTGTTTTGGACACCTAAAATGTGCTTTTCTCGTCCAAAACTTGCGTTTAGCAGTGAAAACGTCGTGTTTTGAGCAAAAGAAAATTCTCAGCAAATTTCCAATTTTCTCAGCAAAAAACACCTTTTTTGACCAAAAAGCACCTTTACTCAGCCAAAACCGCATTTTTTTTCGCCAAAAAGTCGTGTTTTTATCTCAAGAGGTATTTTCATGAGCAAAAAGTAGGGGTTTCAGCAAACAGGTCACGCCGTCAGCGAAAAACCTGGTTTTGAGAGCCAAAATGGCCATTTTTCAGTTTTTTGGGCTAAAAAGCTTTTTTTCCCAGCAAAACAGTGTTTTGGACACCTAAAATGTGCTTTTCTCGTCCAAAACTTGCGTTTAGCAGTGAAAACGTCGTGTTTTGAGCAAAAGAAAATTCTCAGCAAATTTCAAATTTTCTCAGCAAAAAACACCTTTTTTGACCAAAAAGCACCTTTACTCAGCCAAAACCGCATTTTTTTTCGCCAAAAAGTCGTGTTTTTATCTCAAGAGGTATTTTCATGAGCAAAAAGTGGGGGTTTCAGCAAACAGGTCACGCCGTCAGCGAAAAACCTGGTTTTGAGAGCCAAAATGGCCATTTTTCAGTTTTTTGGGCTAAAAAGCTTTTTTCCCCACCAAAACAGTGTTTTGGACACCTAAAATGTGCTTTCTCGTCCAAAACTTGCGTTTAGCAGTGAAAACGTCGTGTTTTGAGCAAAAGAAAATTCTCAGCAAATTTTAAATTTTCTCAGCAAAAAAACACCTTTTTTGACCAAAAAGCACCTTTACTCAGCCAAAACCGCATTTTTTTTCGCCAAAAAGTCGTGTTTTTATCTCAAGAGGTATTTTCATGAGCAAAAAGTGGGGGTTTCAGCAAACAGGTCACGCCGTCAGCGAAAAACCTGGTTTTGAGAGCCAAAATGGCCATTTTTCAGTTTTTTGGGCTAAAAAGCTTTTTTTCCCAGCAAAACAGTGTTTTGGACACCTAAAATGTGCTTTTCTCGTCCAAAACTTGCGTTTAGCAGTGAAAACGTCGTGTTTTGAGCAAAAGAAAATTCTCAGCAAATTTTAAATTTTCTCAGCAAAAAAACACCTTTTTTGACCAAAAAGCACCTTTACTCAGCCAAAACCGCATTTTTTTTCGCCAAAAAGTCGTGTTTTTATCTCAAGAGGTATTTTCATGAGCAAAAAGTGGGGGTTTCAGCAAACAGGTCACGCCGTCAGCGAAAAACCTGGTTTTGAGAGCCAAAATGGCCATTTTTCAGTTTTTTGGGCTAAAAAGCTTTTTTTCCCAGCAAAACAGTGTTTTGGACACCTAAAATGTGCTTTTCTCGTCCAAAACTTGCGTTTAGCAGTGAAAACGTCGTGTTTTGAGCAAAAGAAAATTCTCAGCAAATTTCCAATTTTCTCAGCAAAAAAACACCTTTTTTGACCAAAAAGCACCTTTACTCAGCCAAAACCGCATTTTTTTTCGCCAAAAAGTCGTGTTTTTATCTCAAGAGGTATTTTCATGAGCAAAAAGTGGGGGTTTCAGCAAACAGGTCACGCCGTCAGCGAAAAACCTGGTTTTGAGAGCCAAAATGGCCATTTTTCAGTTTTTTGGGCTAAAAAGCTTTTTTTCGCAGCAAAACAGTGTTTTGGACACCTAAAATGTGCTTTTCTCGTCCAAAACTTGCGTTTAGCAGTGAAAACGTCGTGTTTTGAGCAAAAGAAAATTCTCAGCAAATTTCCAATTTTGTCAGCAAAAAACACCTTTTTTGACCAAAAAGCACCTTTACTCAGCCAAAACCGCATTTTTTTTCGCCAAAAAGTCGTGTTTTTATCTCAAGAGGTATTTTCATGAGCAAAAAGTGGGGGTTTCAGCAAACAGGTCACGCCGTCAGCGAAAAACCTGGTTTTGAGAGCCAAAATGGCCATTTTTCAGTTTTTTGGGCTAAAAAGCTTTTTTTCCCAGCAAAACAGTGTTTTGGACACCTAAAATGTGCTTTTCTCGTCCAAAACTTGCGTTTAGCAGTGAAAACGTCGTGTTTTGAGCAAAAGAAAATTCTCAGCAAATTTCCAATTTTCTCAGCAAAAAACACCTTTTTTGACCAAAAAGCACCTTTACTCAGCCAAAACCGCATTTTTTTTCGCCAAAAAGTCGTGTTTTTATCTCAAGAGGTATTTTCATGAGCAAAAAGTGGGGGTTTCAGCAAACAGGTCACGCCGTCAGCGAAAAACCTGGTTTTGAGAGCCAAAATGGCCATTTTTCAGTTTTTTGGGCTAAAAAGCTTTTTTTCCCAGCAAAACAGTGTTTTGGACACCTAAAATGTGCTTTTCTCGTCCAAGACTTGCGTTTAGCAGTGAAAACGTCGTGTTTTGAGCAAAAGAAAATTCTCAGCAAATTTCCAATTTTCTCAGCAAAAAACACCTTTTTTGACCAAAAAGCACCTTTACTCAGCCAAAACCGCATTTTTTTTCGCCAAAAAGTCGTGTTTTTATCTCAAGAGGTATTTTCATGAGCAAAAAGTGGGGGTTTCAGCAAACAGGTCACGCCGTCAGCGAAAAACCTGGTTTTGAGAGCCAAAATGGCCATTTTTCAGTTTTTTGGGCTAAAAAGCTTTTTTTCCCAGCAAAACAGTGTTTTGGACACCTAAAATGTGCTTTTCTCGTCCAAGACTTGCGTTTAGCAGTGAAAACGTCGTGTTTTGAGCAAAAGAAAATTCTCAGCAAATTTCCAATTTTCTCAGCAAAAAACACCTTTTTTGACCAAAAAGCACCTTTACTCAGCCAAAACCGCATTTTTTTTCGCCAAAAAGTCGTGTTTTTATCTCAAGAGGTATTTTCATGAGCAAAAAGTGGGGGTTTCAGCAAACAGGTCACGCCGTCAGCGAAAAACCTGGTTTTGAGAGCCAAAATGGCCATTTTTCAGTTTTTTGGGCTAAAAAGCTTTTTTCCCAGCAAAACAGTGTTTTGGACACCTAAAATGTGCTTTTCTCGTCCAAAACTTGCGTTTAGCAGTGAAAACGTCGTGTTTTGAGCAAAAGAAAATTCTCAGCAAATTTCAAATTTTCTCAGCAAAAAACACCTTTTTTGACCAAAAAGCACCTTTACTCAGCCAAAACCCCATTTTTTTCCGCCAAAAAGTCGTGTTTTTATCTCAAGAGGTATTTTCATGAGCAAAAAGTGGGGGTTTCAGCAAACAGGTCACGCCGTCAGCGAAAAACCTGGTTTTGAGAGCCAAAATGGCCATTTTTCAGTTTTTTGGGCTAAAAAGCTTTTTTTCCCAGCAAAACAGTGTTTTGGACACCTAAAATGTGCTTTTCTCGTCCAAAACTTGCGTTTAGCAGTGAAAACGTCGTGTTTTGAGCAAAAGAAAATTCTCAGCAAATTTCCAATTTTGTCAGCAAAAAACACCTTTTTTGACCAAAAAGCACCTTTACTCAGCCAAAACCGCATTTTTTTTCGCCAAAAAGTCGTGTTTTTATCTCAAGAGGTATTTTCATGAGCAAAAAGTGGGGGTTTCAGCAAACAGGTCACGCCGTCAGCGAAAAACCTGGTTTTGAGAGCCAAAATGGCCATTTTTCAGTTTTTTGGGCTAAAAAGCTTTTTTTCCCAGCAAAACAGTGTTTTGGACACCTAAAATGTGCTTTTCTCGTCCAAAACTTGCGTTTAGCAGTGAAAACGTCGTGTTTTGAGCAAAAGAAAATTCTCAGCAAATTTCCAATTTTCTCAGCAAAAAACACCTTTTTTGACCAAAAAGCACCTTTACTCAGCCAAAACCGCATTTTTTTTCGCCAAAAAGTCGTGTTTTTATCTCAAGAGGTATTTTCATGAGCAAAAAGTGGGGGTTTCAGCAAACAGGTCACGCCGTCAGCGAAAAACCTGGTTTTGAGAGCCAAAATGGCCATTTTTCAGTTTTTTGGGCTAAAAAGCTTTTTTTCCCAGCAAAACAGTGTTTTGGACACCTAAAATGTGCTTTTCTCGTCCAAGACTTGCGTTTAGCAGTGAAAACGTCGTGTTTTGAGCAAAAGAAAATTCTCAGCAAATTTCCAATTTTCTCAGCAAAAAACACCTTTTTTGACCAAAAAGCACCTTTACTCAGCCAAAACCCCATTTTTTTCCGCCAAAAAGTCGTGTTTTTATCTCAAGAGGTATTTTCATGAGCAAAAAGTGGGGGTTTCAGCAAACAGGTCACGCCGTCAGCGAAAAACCTGGTTTTGAGAGCCAAAATGGCCATTTTTCAGTTTTTTGGGCTAAAAAGCTTTTTTTCCCAGCAAAACAGTGTTTTGGACACCTAAAATGTGCTTTTCTCGTCCAAAACTTGCGTTTAGCAGTGAAAACGTCGTGTTTTGAGCAAAAGAAAATTCTCAGCAAATTTCCAATTTTGTCAGCAAAAAACACCTTTTTTGACCAAAAAGCACCTTTACTCAGCCAAAACCGCATTTTTTTTCGCCAAAAAGTCGTGTTTTTATCTCAAGAGGTATTTTCATGAGCAAAAAGTGGGGGTTTCAGCAAACAGGTCACGCCGTCAGCGAAAAACCTGGTTTTGAGAGCCAAAATGGCCATTTTTCAGTTTTTTGGGCTAAAAAGCTTTTTTTCCCAGCAAAACAGTGTTTTGGACACCTAAAATGTGCTTTTCTCGTCCAAAACTTGCGTTTAGCAGTGAAAACGTCGTGTTTTGAGCAAAAGAAAATTCTCAGCAAATTTCCAATTTTCTCAGCAAAAAACACCTTTTTTGACCAAAAAGCACCTTTACTCAGCCAAAACCGCATTTTTTTTCGCCAAAAAGTCGTGTTTTTATCTCAAGAGGTATTTTCATGAGCAAAAAGTGGGGGTTTCAGCAAACAGGTCACGCCGTCAGCGAAAAACCTGGTTTTGAGAGCCAAAATGGCCATTTTTCAGTTTTTTGGGCTAAAAAGCTTTTTTTCCCAGCAAAACAGTGTTTTGGACACCTAAAATGTGCTTTTCTCGTCCAAGACTTGCGTTTAGCAGTGAAAACGTCGTGTTTTGAGCAAAAGAAAATTCTCAGCAAATTTCCAATTTTCTCAGCAAAAAACACCTTTTTTGACCAAAAAGCACCTTTACTCAGCCAAAACCACATTTTTTTTCGCCAAAAAGTCGTGTTTTTATCTCAAGAGGTATTTTCATGAGCAAAAAGTGGGGGTTTCAGCAAACAGGTCACGCCGTCAGTGAAAAACCTGGTTTTGAGAGCCAAAATGGCCATTTTTCAGTTTTTTGGGCTAAAAAGCTTTTTTTCCCAGCAAAACAGTGTTTTGGACACCTAAAATGTGCTTTTCTCATCCAAAACTTGCGTTTAGCAGTGAAAACGTCGTGTTTTGAGCAAAAGAAAATTCTCAGCAAATTTCCAATTTTGTCAGCAAAAAACACTTTTTTTGACCAAAAAGCACCTTTACTCAGCCAAAACCGCATTTTTTTTCGCCAAAAAGTCGTGTTTTTATCTCAAGAGGTATTTTCATGAGCAAAAAGTGGGGGTTTCAGCAAACAGGTCACGCCGTCAGCGAAAAACCTGGTTTTGAGAGCCAAAATGGCCATTTTTCAGTTTTTTGGGCTAAAAAGCTTTTTTTCCCAGCAAAACAGTGTTTTGGACACCTAAAATGTGCTTTTCTCGTCCAAAACTTGCGTTTAGCAGTGAAAACGTCGTGTTTTGAGCAAAAGAAAATTCTCAGCAAATTTCCAATTTTGTCAGCAAAAAACACCTTTTTTGACCAAAAAGCACCTTTACTCAGCCAAAACCGCATTTTTTTTCGCCAAAAAGTCGTGTTTTTATCTCAAGAGGTATTTTCATGAGCAAAAAGTGGGGGTTTCAGCAAACAGGTCACGCCGTCAGCGAAAAACCTGGATTTGAGAGCCAAAATGGCCATTTTTCAGTTTTTTGGGCTAAAAAGCTTTTTTTCCCAGCAAAACAGTGTTTTGGACACCTAAAATGTGCTTTTCTCGTCCAAAACTTGCGTTTAGCAGTGAAAACGTCGTGTTTTGAGCAAAAGAAAATTCTCAGCAAATTTCCAATTTTGTCAGCAAAAAACACCTTTTTTGACCAAAAAGCACCTTTACTCAGCCAAAACCGCATTTTTTTTCGCCAAAAAGTCGTGTTTTTATCTCAAGAGGTATTTTCATGAGCAAAAAGTGGGGGTTTCAGCAAACAGGTCACGCCGTCAGCGAAAAACCTGGTTTTGAGAGCCAAAATGGCCATTTTTCAGTTTTTTGGGCTAAAAAGCTTTTTTTCCCAGCAAAACAGTGTTTTGGACACCTAAAATGTGCTTTTCTCGTCCAAAACTTGCGTTTAGCAGTGAAAACGTCGTGTTTTGAGCAAAAGAAAATTCTCAGCAAATTTCCAATTTTCTCAGCAAAAAACACCTTTTTTGACCAAAAAGCACCTTTACTCAGCCAAAACCGCATTTTTTTTCGCCAAAAAGTCGTGTTTTTATCTCAAGAGGTATTTTCATGAGCAAAAAGTGGGGGTTTCAGCAAACAGGTCACGCCGTCAGCGAAAAACCTGGTTTTGAGAGCCAAAATGGCCATTTTTCAGTTTTTTGGGCTAAAAAGCTTTTTTTCCCAGCAAAACAGTGTTTTGGACACCTAAAATGTGCTTTTCTCGTCCAAAACTTGCGTTTAGCAGTGAAAACGTCGTGTTTTGAGCAAAAGAAAATTCTCAGCAAATTTCCAATTTTCTCAGCAAAAAACACCTTTTTTGACCAAAAAGCACCTTTACTCAGCCAAAACCGCATTTTTTTTCGCCAAAAGGTCGTGTTTTTATCTCAAGAGGTATTTTCATGAGCAAAAAGTGGGGGTTTCAGCAAACAGGTCACGCCGTCAGCGAAAAACCTGGTTTTGAGAGCCAAAATGGCCATTTTTCAGTTTTTTGGGCTAAAAAGCTTTTTTTCCCAGCAAAACAGTGTTTTGGACACCTAAAATGTGCTTTTCTCGTCCAAAACTTGCGTTTAGCAGTGAAAACGTCGTGTTTTGAGCAAAAGAAAATTCTCAGCAAATTTCCAATTTTGTCAGCAAAAAACACCTTTTTTGACCAAAAAGCACCTTTACTCAGCCAAAACCGCATTTTTTTTCGCCAAAAAGTCGTGTTTTTATCTCAAGAGGTATTTTCATGAGCAAAAAGTGGGGGTTTCAGCAAACAGGTCACGCCGTCAGCGAAAAACCTGGTTTTGAGAGCCAAAATGGCCATTTTTCAGTTTTTTGGGCTAAAAAGCTTTTTTTCCCAGCAAAACAGTGTTTTGGACACCTAAAATGTGCTTTTCTCGTCCAAAACTTGCGTTTAGCAGTGAAAACGTCGTGTTTTGAGCAAAAGAAAATTCTCAGCAAATTTCCAATTTTGTCAGCAAAAAACACCTTTTTTGACCAAAAAGCACCTTTACTCAGCCAAAACCGCATTTTTTTTCGCCAAAAAGTCGTGTTTTTATCTCAAGAGGTATTTTCATGAGCAAAAAGTGGGGGTTTCAGCAAACAGGTCACGCCGTCAGCGAAAAACCTGGTTTTGAGAGCCAAAATGGCCATTTTTCAGTTTTTTGGGCTAAAAAGCTTTTTTTCCCAGCAAAACAGTGTTTTGGACACCTAAAATGTGCTTTTCTCGTCCAAAACTTGCGTTTAGCAGTGAAAACGTCGTGTTTTGAGCAAAAGAAAATTCTCAGCAAATTTCCAATTTTGTCAGCAAAAAACACCTTTTTTGACCAAAAAGCACCTTTACTCAGCCAAAACCGCATTTTTTTTCGCCAAAAAGTCGTGTTTTTATCTCAAGAGGTATTTTCATGAGCAAAAAGTGGGGGTTTCAGCAAACAGGTCACGCCGTCAGCGAAAAACCTGGTTTTGAGAGCCAAAATGGCCATTTTTCAGTTTTTTGGGCTAAAAAGCTTTTTTTCCCAGCAAAACAGTGTTTTGGACACCTAAAATGTGCTTTTCTCGTCCAAAACTTGCGTTTAGCAGTGAAAACGTCGTGTTTTGAGCAAAAGAAAATTCTCAGCAAATTTCCAATTTTCTCAGCAAAAAACACCTTTTTTGACCAAAAAGCACCTTTACTCAGCCAAAACCGCATTTTTTTCGCCAAAAAGTCGTGTTTTTATCTCAAGAGGTATTTTCATGAGCAAAAAGTGGGGGTTTCAGCAAACAGGTCACGCCGTCAGCGAAAAACCTGGTTTTGAGAGCCAAAATGGCCATTTTTCAGTTTTTTGGGCTAAAAAGCTTTTTTTCCCAGCAAAACAGTGTTTTGGACACCTAAAATGTGCTTTTCTCGTCCAAGACTTGCGTTTAGCAGTGAAAACGTCGTGTTTTGAGCAAAAGAAAATTCTCAGCAAATTTCCAATTTTCTCAGCAAAAAACACCTTTTTTGACCAAAAAGCACCTTTACTCAGCCAAAACCGCATTTTTTTCGCCAAAAAGTCGTGTTTTTATCTCAAGAGGTATTTTCATGAGCAAAAAGTGGGGGTTTCAGCAAACAGGTCACACTGTCAGCGAAAAACCTGGTTTTGAGAGCCAAAATGGCCATTTTTCAGTTTTTTGGGCTAAAAAGCTTTTTTTCCCAGCAAAACAGTGTTTTGGACACCTAAAATGTGCTTTTCTCGTCCAAAACTTGCGTTTAGCAGTGAAAACGTCGTGTTTTGAGCAAAAGAAAATTCTCAGCAAATTTCCAATTTTGTCAGCAAAAAACACCTTTTTTGACCAAAAAGCACCTTTACTCAGCCAAAACCGCATTTTTTTTCGCCAAAAAGTCGTGTTTTTATCTCAAGAGGTATTTTCATGAGCAAAAAGTGGGGGTTTCAGCAAACAGGTCACGCCGTCAGCGAAAAACCTGGTTTTGAGAGCCAAAATGGCCATTTTTCAGTTTTTTGGGCTAAAAAGCTTTTTTTCCCAGCAAAACAGTGTTTTGGACACCTAAAATGTGCTTTTCTCGTCCAAAACTTGCGTTTAGCAGTGAAAACGTCGTGTTTTGAGCAAAAGAAAATTCTCAGCAAATTTCCAATTTTGTCAGCAAAAAACACCTTTTTTGACCAAAAAGCACCTTTACTCAGCCAAAACCGCATTTTTTTTCGCCAAAAAGTCGTGTTTTTATCTCAAGAGGTATTTTCATGAGCAAAAAGTGGGGGTTTCAGCAAACAGGTCACGCCGTCAGCGAAAAACCTGGTTTTGAGAGCCAAAATGGCCATTTTTCAGTTTTTTGGGCTAAAAAGCTTTTTTTCCCAGCAAAACAGTGTTTTGGACACCTAAAATGTGCTTTTCTCGTCCAAGACTTGCGTTTAGCAGTGAAAACGTCGTGTTTTGAGCAAAAGAAAATTCTCAGCAAATTTCCAATTTTGTCAGCAAAAAACACCTTTTTTGACCAAAAAGCACCTTTACTCAGCCAAAACCGCATTTTTTTTCGCCAAAAAGTCGTGTTTTTATCTCAAGAGGTATTTTCATGAGCAAAAAGTGGGGGTTTCAGCAAACAGGTCACGCCGTCAGCGAAAAACCTGGTTTTGAGAGCCAAAATGGCCATTTTTCAGTTTTTTGGGCTAAAAAGCTTTTTTTCCCAGCAAAACAGTGTTTTGGACACCTAAAATGTGCTTTTCTCGTCCAAAACTTGCGTTTAGCAGTGAAAACGTCGTGTTTTGAGCAAAAGAAAATTCTCAGCAAATTTCCAATTTTCTCAGCAAAAAACACCTTTTTTGACCAAAAAGCACCTTTACTCAGCCAAAACCGCATTTTTTTTCGCCAAAAAGTCGTGTTTTTATCTCAAGAGGTATTTTCATGAGCAAAAAGTGGGGGTTTCAGCAAACAGGTCACGCCGTCAGCGAAAAACCTGGTTTTGAGAGCCAAAATGGCCATTTTTCAGTTTTTTGGGCTAAAAAGCTTTTTTTCCCAGCAAAACAGTGTTTTGGACACCTAAAATGTGCTTTTCTCGTCCAAGACTTGCGTTTAGCAGTGAAAACGTCGTGTTTTGAGCAAAAGAAAATTCTCAGCAAATTTCCAATTTTGTCAGCAAAAAACACCTTTTTTGACCAAAAAGCACCTTTACTCAGCCAAAACCGCATTTTTTTTCGCCAAAAAGTCGTGTTTTTATCTCAAGAGGTATTTTCATGAGCAAAAAGTGGGGGTTTCAGCAAACAGGTCACGCCGTCAGCGAAAAACCTGGTTTTGAGAGCCAAAATGGCCATTTTTCAGTTTTTTGGGCTAAAAAGCTTTTTTTCCCAGCAAAACAGTGTTTTGGACACCTAAAATGTGCTTTTCTCGTCCAAAACTTGCGTTTAGCAGTGAAAACGTCGTGTTTTGAGCAAAAGAAAATTCTCAGCAAATTTCCAATTTTGTCAGCAAAAAACACCTTTTTTGACCAAAAAGCACCTTTACTCAGCCAAAACCGCATTTTTTTTCGCCAAAAAGTCGTGTTTTTATCTCAAGAGGTATTTTCATGAGCAAAAAGTGGGGGTTTCAGCAAACAGGTCACGCCGTCAGCGAAAAACCTGGTTTTGAGAGCCAAAATGGCCATTTTTCAGTTTTTTGGGCTAAAAAGCTTTTTTTCCCAGCAAAACAGTGTTTTGGACACCTAAAATGTGCTTTTCTCGTCCAAAACTTGCGTTTAGCAGTGAAAACGTCGTGTTTTGAGCAAAAGGAAATTCTCAGCAAATTTCCAATTTTGTCAGCAAAAAACACCTTTTTTGACCAAAAAGCACCTTTACTCAGCCAAAACCGCATTTTTTTTCGCCAAAAAGTCGTGTTTTTATCTCAAGAGGTATTTTCATGAGCAAAAAGTGGGGGTTTCAGCAAACAGGTCACGCCGTCAGCGAAAAACCTGGTTTTGAGAGCCAAAATGGCCATTTTTCAGTTTTTTGGGCTAAAAAGCTTTTTTTCCCAGCAAAACAGTGTTTTGGACACCTAAAATGTGCTTTTCTCGTCCAAAACTTGCGTTTAGCAGTGAAAACGTCGTGTTTTGAGCAAAAGAAAATTCTCAGCAAATTTCCAATTTTCTCAGCAAAAAACACCTTTTTTGACCAAAAAGCACCTTTACTCAGCCAAAACCGCATTTTTTTTCGCCAAAAAGTCGTGTTTTTATCTCAAGAGGTATTTTCATGAGCAAAAAGTGGGGGTTTCAGCAAACAGGTCACGCCGTCAGCGAAAAACCTGGTTTTGAGAGCCAAAATGGCCATTTTTCAGTTTTTTGGGCTAAAAAGCTTTTTTTCCCAGCAAAACAGTGTTTTGGACACCTAAAATGTGCTTTTCTCGTCCAAAACTTGCGTTTAGCAGTGAAAACGTCGTGTTTTGAGCAAAAGAAAATTCTCAGCAAATTTCCAATTTTCTCAGCAAAAAACACCTTTTTTGACCAAAAAGCACCTTTACTCAGCCAAAACCGCATTTTTTTTCGCCAAAAAGTCGTGTTTTTATCTCAAGAGGTATTTTCATGAGCAAAAAGTGGGGGTTTCAGCAAACAGGTCACGCCGTCAGCGAAAAACCTGGTTTTGAGAGCCAAAATGGCCATTTTTCAGTTTTTTGGGCTAAAAAGCTTTTTTTCCCAGCAAAACAGTGTTTTGGACACCTAAAATGTGCTTTTCTCGTCCAAAACTTGCGTTTAGCAGTGAAAACGTCGTGTTTTGAGCAAAAGAAAATTCTCAGCAAATTTCCAATTTTGTCAGCAAAAAACACCTTTTTTGACCAAAAAGCACCTTTACTCAGCCAAAACCGCATTTTTTTTCGCCAAAAAGTCGTGTTTTTATCTCAAGAGGTATTTTCATGAGCAAAAAGTGGGGGTTTCAGCAAACAGGTCACGCCGTCAGCGAAAAACCTGGTTTTGAGAGCCAAAATGGCCATTTTTCAGTTTTTTGGGCTAAAAAGCTTTTTTTCCCAGCAAAACAGTGTTTTGGACACCTAAAATGTGCTTTTCTCGTCCAAGACTTGCGTTTAGCAGTGAAAACGTCGTGTTTTGAGCAAAAGAAAATTCTCAGCAAATTTCCAATTTTGTCAGCAAAAAACACCTTTTTTGACCAAAAAGCACCTTTACTCAGCCAAAACCGCATTTTTTTTTGCCAAAAAGTCGTGTTTTTATCTCAAGAGGTATTTTCATGAGCAAAAAGTGGGGGTTTCAGCAAACAGGTCACGCCGTCAGCGAAAAACCTGGTTTTGAGAGCCAAAATGGCCATTTTTCAGTTTTTTGGGCTAAAAAGCTTTTTTTCCCAGCAAAACAGTGTTTTGGACACCTAAAATGTGCTTTTCTCGTCCAAAACTTGCGTTTAGCAGTGAAAACGTCGTGTTTTGAGCAAAAGAAAATTCTCAGCAAATTTCCAATTTTGTCAGCAAAAAACACCTTTTTTGACCAAAAAGCACCTTTACTCAGCCAAAACCGCATTTTTTTTCGCCAAAAAGTCGTGTTTTTATCTCAAGAGGTATTTTCATGAGCAAAAAGTGGGGGTTTCAGCAAACAGGTCACGCCGTCAGCGAAAAACCTGGTTTTGAGAGCCAAAATGGCCATTTTTCAGTTTTTTGGGCTAAAAAGCTTTTTTTCCCAGCAAAACAGTGTTTTGGACACCTAAAATGTGCTTTTCTCGTCCAAAACTTGCGTTTAGCAGTGAAAACGTCGTGTTTTGAGCAAAAGAAAATTCTCAGCAAATTTCCAATTTTGTCAGCAAAAAACACCTTTTTTGACCAAAAAGCACCTTTACTCAGCCAAAACCGCATTTTTTTTTGCCAAAAAGTCGTGTTTTTATCTCAAGAGGTATTTTCATGAGCAAAAAGTGGGGGTTTCAGCAAACAGGTCACGCCGTCAGCGAAAAACCTGGTTTTGAGAGCCAAAATGGCCATTTTTCAGTTTTTTGGGCTAAAAAGCTTTTTTTCCCAGCAAAACAGTGTTTTGGACACCTAAAATGTGCTTTTCTCGTCCAAGACTTGCGTTTAGCAGTGAAAACGTCGTGTTTTGAGCAAAAGAAAATTCTCAGCAAATTTCCAATTTTGTCAGCAAAAAACACCTTTTTTGACCAAAAAGCACCTTTACTCAGCCAAAACCGCATTTTTTTTTGCCAAAAAGTCGTGTTTTTATCTCAAGAGGTATTTTCATGAGCAAAAAGTGGGGGTTTCAGCAAACAGGTCACGCCGTCAGCGAAAAACCTGGTTTTGAGAGCCAAAATGGCCATTTTTCAGTTTTTTGGGCTAAAAAGCTTTTTTTCCCAGCAAAACAGTGTTTTGGACACCTAAAATGTGCTTTTCTCGTCCAAAACTTGCGTTTAGCAGTGAAAACGTCGTGTTTTGAGCAAAAGAAAATTCTCAGCAAATTTCCAATTTTGTCAGCAAAAAACACCTTTTTTGACCAAAAAGCACCTTTACTCAGCCAAAACCGCATTTTTTTTCGCCAAAAAGTCGTGTTTTTATCTCAAGAGGTATTTTCATGAGCAAAAAGTGGGGGTTTCAGCAAACAGGTCACGCCGTCAGCGAAAAACCTGGTTTTGAGAGCCAAAATGGCCATTTTTCAGTTTTTTGGGCTAAAAAGCTTTTTTTCCCAGCAAAACAGTGTTTTGGACACCTAAAATGTGCTTTTCTCGTCCAAAACTTGCGTTTAGCAGTGAAAACGTCGTGTTTTGAGCAAAAGAAAATTCTCAGCAAATTTCCAATTTTCTCAGCAAAAAACACCTTTTTTGACCAAAAAGCACCTTTACTCAGCCAAAACCGCATTTTTTTTCGCCAAAAAGTCGTGTTTTTATCTCAAGAGGTATTTTCATGAGCAAAAAGTGGGGGTTTCAGCAAACAGGTCACGCCGTCAGCGAAAAACCTGGTTTTGAGAGCCAAAATGGCCATTTTTCAGTTTTTTGGGCTAAAAAGCTTTTTTTCCCAGCAAAACAGTGTTTTGGACACCTAAAATGTGCTTTTCTCGTCCAAAACTTGCGTTTAGCAGTGAAAACGTCGTGTTTTGAGCAAAAGAAAATTCTCAGCAAATTTCCAATTTTGTCAGCAAAAAACACCTTTTTTGACCAAAAAGCACCTTTACTCAGCCAAAACCGCATTTTTTTTCGCCAAAAAGTCGTGTTTTTATCTCAAGAGGTATTTTCATGAGCAAAAAGTGGGGGTTTCAGCAAACAGGTCACGCCGTCAGCGAAAAACCTGGTTTTGAGAGCCAAAATGGCCATTTTTCAGTTTTTTGGGCTAAAAAGCTTTTTTTCCCAGCAAAACAGTGTTTTGGACACCTAAAATGTGCTTTTCTCGTCCAAGACTTGCGTTTAGCAGTGAAAACGTCGTGTTTTGAGCAAAAGAAAATTCTCAGCAAATTTCCAATTTTGTCAGCAAAAAACACCTTTTTTGACCAAAAAGCACCTTTACTCAGCCAAAACCGCATTTTTTTTCGCCAAAAAGTCGTGTTTTTATCTCAAGAGGTATTTTCATGAGCAAAAAGTGGGGGTTTCAGCAAACAGGTCACGCCGTCAGCGAAAAACCTGGTTTTGAGAGCCAAAATGGCCATTTTTCAGTTTTTTGGGCTAAAAAGCTTTTTTTCCCAGCAAAACAGTGTTTTGGACACCTAAAATGTGCTTTTCTCGTCCAAGACTTGCGTTTAGCAGTGAAAACGTCGTGTTTTGAGCAAAAGAAAATTCTCAGCAAATTTCCAATTTTGTCAGCAAAAAACACCTTTTTTGACCAAAAAGCACCTTTACTCAGCCAAAACCGCATTTTTTTTTGCCAAAAAGTCGTGTTTTTATCTCAAGAGGTATTTTCATGAGCAAAAAGTGGGGGTTTCAGCAAACAGGTCACGCCGTCAGCGAAAAACCTGGTTTTGAGAGCCAAAATGGCCATTTTTCAGTTTTTTGGGCTAAAAAGCTTTTTTTCCCAGCAAAACAGTGTTTTGGACACCTAAAATGTGCTTTTCTCGTCCAAGACTTGCGTTTAGCAGTGAAAACGTCGTGTTTTGAGCAAAAGAAAATTCTCAGCAAATTTCCAATTTTGTCAGCAAAAAACACCTTTTTTGACCAAAAAGCACCTTTACTCAGCCAAAACCGCATTTTTTTTTGCCAAAAAGTCGTGTTTTTATCTCAAGAGGTATTTTCATGAGCAAAAAGTGGGGGTTTCAGCAAACAGGTCACGCCGTCAGCGAAAAACCTGGTTTTGAGAGCCAAAATGGCCATTTTTCAGTTTTTTGGGCTAAAAAGCTTTTTTTCCCAGCAAAACAGTGTTTTGGACACCTAAAATGTGCTTTTCTCGTCCAAGACTTGCGTTTAGCAGTGAAAACGTCGTGTTTTGAGCAAAAGAAAATTCTCAGCAAATTTCCAATTTTCTCAGCAAAAAACACCTTTTTTGACCAAAAAGCACCTTTACTCAGCCAAAACCGCATTTTTTTTCGCCAAAAAGTCGTGTTTTTATCTCAAGAGGTATTTTCATGAGCAAAAAGTGGGGGTTTCAGCAAACAGGTCACGCCGTCAGCGAAAAACCTGGTTTTGAGAGCCAAAATGGCCATTTTTCAGTTTTTTGGGCTAAAAAGCTTTTTTTCCCAGCAAAACAGTGTTTTGGACACCTAAAATGTGCTTTTCTCGTCCAAAACTTGCGTTTAGCAGTGAAAACGTCGTGTTTTGAGCAAAAGAAAATTCTCAGCAAATTTCCAATTTTGTCAGCAAAAAACACCTTTTTTGACCAAAAAGCACCTTTACTCAGCCAAAACCGCATTTTTTTTCGCCAAAAAGTCGTGTTTTTATCTCAAGAGGTATTTTCATGAGCAAAAAGTGGGGGTTTCAGCAAACAGGTCACGCCGTCAGCGAAAAACCTGGTTTTGAGAGCCAAAATGGCCATTTTTCAGTTTTTTGGGCTAAAAAGCTTTTTTTCCCAGCAAAACAGTGTTTTGGACACCTAAAATGTGCTTTTCTCGTCCAAAACTTGCGTTTAGCAGTGAAAACGTCGTGTTTTGAGCAAAAGAAAATTCTCAGCAAATTTCCAATTTTGTCAGCAAAAAACACCTTTTTTGACCAAAAAGCACCTTTACTCAGCCAAAACCGCATTTTTTTTCGCCAAAAAGTCGTGTTTTTATCTCAAGAGGTATTTTCATGAGCAAAAAGTGGGGGTTTCAGCAAACAGGTCACGCCGTCAGCGAAAAACCTGGTTTTGAGAGCCAAAATGGCCATTTTTCAGTTTTTTGGGCTAAAAAGCTTTTTTTCCCAGCAAAACAGTGTTTTGGACACCTAAAATGTGCTTTTCTCGTCCAAGACTTGCGTTTAGCAGTGAAAACGTCGTGTTTTGAGCAAAAGAAAATTCTCAGCAAATTTCCAATTTTGTCAGCAAAAAACACCTTTTTTGACCAAAAAGCACCTTTACTCAGCCAAAACCGCATTTTTTTTCGCCAAAAAGTCGTGTTTTTATCTCAAGAGGTATTTTCATGAGCAAAAAGTGGGGGTTTCAGCAAACAGGTCACGCCGTCAGCGAAAAACCTGGTTTTGAGAGCCAAAATGGCCATTTTTCAGTTTTTTGGGCTAAAAAGCTTTTTTTCCCAGCAAAACAGTGTTTTGGACACCTAAAATGTGCTTTTCTCGTCCAAAACTTGCGTTTAGCAGTGAAAACGTCGTGTTTTGAGCAAAAGAAAATTCTCAGCAAATTTCCAATTTTCTCAGCAAAAAACACCTTTTTTGACCAAAAAGCACCTTTACTCAGCCAAAACCGCATTTTTTTTCGCCAAAAAGTCGTGTTTTTATCTCAAGAGGTATTTTCATGAGCAAAAAGTGGGGGTTTCAGCAAACAGGTCACGCCGTCAGCGAAAAACCTGGTTTTGAGAGCCAAAATGACCATTTTTCAGTTTTTTGGGCTAAAAAGCTTTTTTTCCCAGCAAAACAGTGTTTTGGACACCTAAAATGTGCTTTTCTCGTCCAAAACTTGCGTTTAGCAGTGAAAACGTCGTGTTTTGAGCAAAAGAAAATTCTCAGCAAATTTCCAATTTTGTCAGCAAAAAACACCTTTTTTGACCAAAAAGCACCTTTACTCAGCCAAAACCGCATTTTTTTTCGCCAAAAAGTCGTGTTTTTATCTCAAGAGGTATTTTCATGAGCAAAAAGTGGGGGTTTCAGCAAACAGGTCACGCCGTCAGCGAAAAACCTGGTTTTGAGAGCCAAAATGGCCATTTTTCAGTTTTTTGGGCTAAAAAGCTTTTTTTCCCAGCAAAACAGTGTTTTGGACACCTAAAATGTGCTTTTCTCGTCCAAGACTTGCGTTTAGCAGTGAAAACGTCGTGTTTTGAGCAAAAGAAAATTCTCAGCAAATTTCCAATTTTCTCAGCAAAAAACACCTTTTTTGACCAAAAAGCACCTTTACTCAGCCAAAACCGCATTTTTTTTCGCCAAAAAGTCGTGTTTTTATCTCAAGAGGTATTTTCATGAGCAAAAAGTGGGGGTTTCAGCAAACAGGTCACGCCGTCAGCGAAAAACCTGGTTTTGAGAGCCAAAATGGCCATTTTTCAGTTTTTTGGGCTAAAAAGCTTTTTTTCCCAGCAAAACAGTGTTTTGGACACCTAAAATGTGCTTTTCTCGTCCAAAACTTGCGTTTAGCAGTGAAAACGTCGTGTTTTGAGCAAAAGAAAATTCTCAGCAAATTTCCAATTTTGTCAGCAAAAAACACCTTTTTTGACCAAAAAGCACCTTTACTCAGCCAAAACCGCATTTTTTTTCGCCAAAAAGTCGTGTTTTTATCTCAAGAGGTATTTTCATGAGCAAAAAGTGGGGGTTTCAGCAAACAGGTCACGCCGTCAGCGAAAAACCTGGTTTTGAGAGCCAAAATGGCCATTTTTCAGTTTTTTGGGCTAAAAAGCTTTTTTTCCCAGCAAAACAGTGTTTTGGACACCTAAAATGTGCTTTTCTCGTCCAAGACTTGCGTTTAGCAGTGAAAACGTCGTGTTTTGAGCAAAAGAAAATTCTCAGCAAATTTCCAATTTTGTCAGCAAAAAACACCTTTTTTGACCAAAAAGCACCTTTACTCAGCCAAAACCGCATTTTTTTTCGCCAAAAAGTCGTGTTTTTATCTCAAGAGGTATTTTCATGAGCAAAAAGTGGGGGTTTCAGCAAACAGGTCACGCCGTCAGCGAAAAACCTGGTTTTGAGAGCCAAAATGGCCATTTTTCAGTTTTTTGGGCTAAAAAGCTTTTTTTCCCAGCAAAACAGTGTTTTGGACACCTAAAATGTGCTTTTCTCGTCCAAGACTTGCGTTTAGCAGTGAAAACGTCGTGTTTTGAGCAAAAGAAAATTCTCAGCAAATTTCCAATTTTGTCAGCAAAAAACACCTTTTTTGACCAAAAAGCACCTTTACTCAGCCAAAACCGCATTTTTTTTCGCCAAAAAGTCGTGTTTTTATCTCAAGAGGTATTTTCATGAGCAAAAAGTGGGGGTTTCAGCAAACAGGTCACGCCGTCAGCGAAAAACCTGGTTTTGAGAGCCAAAATGGCCATTTTTCAGTTTTTTGGGCTAAAAAGCTTTTTTTCCCAGCAAAACAGTGTTTTGGACACCTAAAATGTGCTTTTCTCGTCCAAAACTTGCGTTTAGCAGTGAAAACGTCGTGTTTTGAGCAAAAGAAAATTCTCAGCAAATTTCCAATTTTCTCAGCAAAAAACACCTTTTTTGACCAAAAAGCACCTTTACTCAGCCAAAACCGCATTTTTTTTCGCCAAAAAGTCGTGTTTTTATCTCAAGAGGTATTTTCATGAGCAAAAAGTGGGGGTTTCAGCAAACAGGTCACGCCGTCAGCGAAAAACCTGGTTTTGAGAGCCAAAATGGCCATTTTTCAGTTTTTTGGGCTAAAAAGCTTTTTTTCCCAGCAAAACAGTGTTTTGGACACCTAAAATGTGCTTTTCTCGTCCAAGACTTGCGTTTAGCAGTGAAAACGTCGTGTTTTGAGCAAAAGAAAATTCTCAGCAAATTTCCAATTTTCTCAGCAAAAAACACCTTTTTTGACCAAAAAGCACCTTTACTCAGCCAAAACCGCATTTTTTTTCGCCAAAAAGTCGTGTTTTTATCTCAAGAGGTATTTTCATGAGCAAAAAGTGGGGGTTTCAGCAAACAGGTCACGCCGTCAGCGAAAAACCTGGTTTTGAGAGCCAAAATGGCCATTTTTCAGTTTTTTGGGCTAAAAAGCTTTTTTTCCCAGCAAAACAGTGTTTTGGACACCTAAAATGTGCTTTTCTCGTCCAAGACTTGCGTTTAGCAGTGAAAACGTCGTGTTTTGAGCAAAAGAAAATTCTCAGCAAATTTCCAATTTTCTCAGCAAAAAACACCTTTTTTGACCAAAAAGCACCTTTACTCAGCCAAAACCGCATTTTTTTTCGCCAAAAAGTCGTGTTTTTATCTCAAGAGGTATTTTCATGAGCAAAAAGTGGGGGTTTCAGCAAACAGGTCACGCCGTCAGCGAAAAAACCTGGTTTTGAGAGCCAAAATGGCCATTTTTCAGTTTTTTGGGCTAAAAAGCTTTTTTTCCCAGCAAAACAGTGTTTTGGACACCTAAAATGTGCTTTTCTCGTCCAAAACTTGCGTTTAGCAGTGAAAACGTCGTGTTTTGAGCAAAAGAAAATTCTCAGCAAATTTCCAATTTTCTCAGCAAAAAACACCTTTTTTGACCAAAAAGCACCTTTACTCAGCCAAAACCGCATTTTTTTTCGCCAAAAAGTCGTGTTTTTATCTCAAGAGGTATTTTCATGAGCAAAAAGTGGGGGTTTCAGCAAACAGGTCACGCCGTCAGCGAAAAACCTGGTTTTGAGAGCCAAAATGGCCATTTTTCAGTTTTTTGGGCTAAAAAGCTTTTTTTCCCAGCAAAACAGTGTTTTGGACACCTAAAATGTGCTTTTCTCGTCCAAAACTTGCGTTTAGCAGTGAAAACGTCGTGTTTTGAGCAAAAGAAAATTCTCAGCAAATTTCCAATTTTCTCAGCAAAAAACACCTTTTTTGACCAAAAAGCACCTTTACTCAGCCAAAACCGCATTTTTTTTCGCCAAAAAGTCGTGTTTTTATCTCAAGAGGTATTTTCATGAGCAAAAAGTGGGGGTTTCAGCAAACAGGTCACGCCGTCAGCGAAAAAACCTGGTTTTGAGAGCCAAAATGGCCATTTTTCAGTTTTTTGGGCTAAAAAGCTTTTTTTCCCAGCAAAACAGTGTTTTGGACACCTAAAATGTGCTTTTCTCGTCCAAAACTTGCGTTTAGCAGTGAAAACGTCGTGTTTTGAGCAAAAGAAAATTCTCAGCAAATTTCAAATTTTCTCAGCAAAAAACACCTTTTTTGACCAAAAAGCACCTTTACTCAGCCAAAACCGCATTTTTTTTCGCCAAAAAGTCGTGTTTTTATCTCAAGAGGTATTTTCATGAGCAAAAAGTGGGGGTTTCAGCAAACAGGTCACGCCGTCAGCGAAAAACCTGGTTTTGAGAGCCAAAATGGCCATTTTTCAGTTTTTTGGGCTAAAAAGCTTTTTTTCCCAGCAAAACAGTGTTTTGGACACCTAAAATGTGCTTTTCTCGTCCAAAACTTGCGTTTAGCAGTGAAAACGTCGTGTTTTGAGCAAAAGAAAATTCTCAGCAAATTTCCAATTTTGTCAGCAAAAAACACCTTTTTTGACCAAAAAGCACCTTTACTCAGCCAAAACCGCCTTTTTTTTTCGCCAAAAAGTCGTGTTTTTATCTCAAGAGGTATTTTCATGAGCAAAAAGTGGGGGTTTCAGCAAACAGGTCACGCCGTCAGCGAAAAACCTGGTTTTGAGAGCCAAAATGGCCATTTTTCAGTTTTTTGGGCTAAAAAGCTTTTTTTCCCAGCAAAACAGTGTTTTGGACACCTAAAATGTGCTTTTCTCGTCCAAAACTTGCGTTTAGCAGTGAAAACGTCGTGTTTTGAGCAAAAGAAAATTCTCAGCAAATTTCCAATTTTGTCAGCAAAAAACACCTTTTTTGACCAAAAAGCACCTTTACTCAGCCAAAACCGCATTTTTTTTCGCCAAAAAGTCGTGTTTTTATCTCAAGAGGTATTTTCATGAGCAAAAAGTGGGGGTTTCAGCAAACAGGTCACGCCGTCAGCGAAAAACCTGGTTTTGAGAGCCAAAATGGCCATTTTTCAGTTTTTTGGGCTAAAAAGCTTTTTTTCCCAGCAAAACAGTGTTTTGGACACCTAAAATGTGCTTTTCTCGTCCAAAACTTGCGTTTAGCAGTGAAAACGTCGTGTTTTGAGCAAAAGAAAATTCTCAGCAAATTTCCAATTTTGTCAGCAAAAAACACCTTTTTTGACCAAAAAGCACCTTTACTCAGCCAAAACCGCATTTTTTTTCGCCAAAAAGTCGCGTTTTTATCTCAAGAGGTATTTTCATGAGCAAAAAGTGGGGGTTTCAGCAAACAGGTCACGCCGTCAGCGAAAAACCTGGTTTTGAGAGCCAAAATGGCCATTTTTCAGTTTTTTGGGCTAAAAAGCTTTTTTTCCCAGCAAAACAGTGTTTTGGACACCTAAAATGTGCTTTTCTCGTCCAAAACTTGCGTTTAGCAGTGAAAACGTCGTGTTTTGAGCAAAAGAAAATTCTCAGCAAATTTCCAATTTTGTCAGCAAAAAACACCTTTTTTGACCAAAAAGCACCTTTACTCAGCCAAAACCGCATTTTTTTTCGCCAAAAAGTCGTGTTTTTATCTCAAGAGGTATTTTCATGAGCAAAAAGTGGGGGTTTCAGCAAACAGGTCACGCCGTCAGCGAAAAACCTGGTTTTGAGAGCCAAAATGGCCATTTTTCAGTTTTTTGGGCTAAAAAGCTTTTTTTCCCAGCAAAACAGTGTTTTGGACACCTAAAATGTGCTTTTCTCGTCCAAAACTTGCGTTTAGCAGTGAAAACGTCGTGTTTTGAGCAAAAGAAAATTCTCAGCAAATTTCCAATTTTGTCAGCAAAAAACACCTTTTTTGACCAAAAAGCACCTTTACTCAGCCAAAACCGCATTTTTTTTCACCAAAAAGTCGTGTTTTTATCTCAAGAGGTATTTTCATGAGCAAAAAGTGGGGGTTTCAGCAAACAGGTCACGCCGTCAGCGAAAAACCTGGTTTTGAGAGCCAAAATGGCCATTTTTCAGTTTTTTGGGCTAAAAAGCTTTTTTTCCCAGCAAAACAGTGTTTTGGACACCTAAAATGTGCTTTTCTCGTCCAAAACTTGCGTTTAGCAGTGAAAACGTCGTGTTTTGAGCAAAAGAAAATTCTCAGCAAATTTCCAATTTTCTCAGCAAAAAACACCTTTTTTGACCAAAAAGCACCTTTACTCAGCCAAAACCGCATTTTTTTTCGCCAAAAAGTCGTGTTTTTATCTCAAGAGGTATTTTCATGAGCAAAAAGTGGGGGTTTCAGCAAACAGGTCACGCCGTCAGCGAAAAACCTGGTTTTGAGAGCCAAAATGGCCATTTTTCAGTTTTTTGGGCTAAAAAGCTTTTTTTCCCAGCAAAACAGTGTTTTGGACACCTAAAATGTGCTTTTCTCGTCCAAAACTTGCGTTTAGCAGTGAAAACGTCGTGTTTTGAGCAAAAGAAAATTCTCAGCAAATTTCCAATTTTCTCAGCAAAAAACACCTTTTTTGACCAAAAAGCACCTTTACTCAGCCAAAACCGCATTTTTTTTCGCCAAAAAGTCGTGTTTTTATCTCAAGAGGTATTTTCATGAGCAAAAAGTGGGGGTTTCAGCAAACAGGTCACGCCGTCAGCGAAAAACCTGGTTTTGAGAGCCAAAATGGCCATTTTTCAGTTTTTTGGGCTAAAAAGCTTTTTTTCCCAGCAAAACAGTGTTTTGGACACCTAAAATGTGCTTTCCTCGTCCAAAACTTGCGTTTAGCAGTGAAAACGTCGTGTTTTGAGCAAAAGAAAATTCTCAGCAAATTCCCAATTTTCTCAGCAAAAAACACCTTTTTTGACCAAAAAGCACCTTTACTCAGCCAAAACCGCATTTTTTTTCGCCAAAAAGTCGTGTTTTTATCTCAAGAGGTATTTTCATGAGCAAAAAGGGGGGGTTTCAGCAAACAGGTCACGCCGTCAGCGAAAAACCTGGTTTTGAGAGCCAAAATGGCCATTTTTCAGTTTTTTGGGCTAAAAAGCTTTTTTTTCCCAGCAAAACAGTGTTTTGGACACCTAAAATGTGCTTTTCTCGTCCAAAACTTGCGTTTAGCAGTGAAAACGTCGTGTTTTGAGCAAAAGAAAATTCTCAGCAAATTTCCAATTTTGTCAGCAAAAAACACCTTTTTTGACCAAAAAGCACCTTTACTCAGCCAAAACCGCTTCTTTTTTCGCCAAAAAGTCGTGTTTTTATCTCAAGAGGTATTTTCATGAGCAAAAAGTGGGGGTTTCAGCAAACAGGTCACGCCGTCAGCGAAAAACCTGGTTTTGAGAGCCAAAATGGCCATTTTTCAGTTTTTTGGGCTAAAAAGCTTTTTTTCCCAGCAAAACAGTGTTTTGGACACCTAAAATGTGCTTTTCTCGTCCAAAACTTGCGTTTAGCAGTGAAAACGTCGTGTTTTGAGCAAAAGAAAATTCTCAGCAAATTTCCAATTTTGTCAGCAAAAAACACCTTTTTTGACCAAAAAGCACCTTTACTCAGCCAAAACCGCTTCTTTTTTCGCCAAAAAGTCGTGTTTTTATCTCAAGAGGTATTTTCATGAGCAAAAAGTGGGGGTTTCAGCAAACAGGTCACGCCGTCAGCGAAAAACCTGGTTTTGAGAGCCAAAATGGCCATTTTTCAGTTTTTTGGGCTAAAAAGCTTTTTTTCCCAGCAAAACAGTGTTTTGGACACCTAAAATGTGCTTTTCTCGTCCAAAACTTGCGTTTAGCAGTGAAAACGTCGTGTTTTGAGCAAAACAAAATTCTCAGCAAATTTCCAATTTTCTCAGCAAAAAACACCTTTTTTGACCAAAAAGCACCTTTACTCAGCCAAAACCGCATTTTTTTTCGCCAAAAAGTCGTGTTTTTATCTCAAGAGGTATTTTCATGAGCAAAAAGTGGGGGTTTCAGCAAACAGGTCACGCCATTAGCGAAAAACCTGGTTTTGAGAGCCAAAATGGCCATTTTTCAGTTTTTTGGGCTAAAAAGCTTTTTTTTCCCAGCAAAACAGTGTTTTGGACACCTAAAATGTGCTTTTCTCGTCCAAAACTTGCGTTTAGCAGTGAAAACGTCGTGTTTTGAGCAAAAGAAAATTCTCAGCAAATTTCCAATTTTGTCAGCAAAAAACACCTTTTTTGACCAAAAAGCACCTTTACTCAGCCAAAACCGCATTTTTTTTCGCCAAAAAGTCGTGTTTTTATCTCAAGAGGTATTTTCATGAGCAAAAAGTGGGGGTTTCAGCAAACAGGTCACGCCGTCAGCAAAAAACCTGGTTTTGAGAGCCAAAATGGCCATTTTTCAGTTTTTTGGGCTAAAAAGCTTTTTTTCCCAGCAAAACAGTGTTTTGGACACCTAAAATGTGCTTTTCTCGTCCAAAACTTGCGTTTAGCAGTGAAAACGTCGTGTTTTGAGCAAAAGAAAATTCTCAGCAAATTTCCAATTTTCTCAGCAAAAAACACCTTTTTTGACCAAAAAGCACCTTTACTCAGCCAAAACCGCATTTTTTTTCGCCAAAAAGTCGTGTTTTTATCTCAAGAGGTATTTTCATGAGCAAAAAGTGGGGGTTTCAGCAAACAGGTCACGCCGTCAGCGAAAAACCTGGTTTTGAGAGCCAAAATGGCCATTTTTCAGTTTTTTGGGCAAAAAAGGTTTTTTTCCCAGCAAAACAGTGTTTTGGACACCTAAAATGTGCTTTTCTCGTCCAAAACTTGCGTTTAGCAGTGAAAACGTCGTGTTTTGAGCAAAAGAAAATTCTCAGCAAATTTCCAATTTTGTCAGCAAAAAACACCTTTTTTGACCAAAAAGCACCTTTACTCAGCCAAAACCGCATTTTTTTTCGCCAAAAAGTCGTGTTTTTATCTCAAGAGGTATTTTCATGAGCAAAAAGTGGGGGTTTCAGCAAACAGGTCACGCCGTCAGCGAAAAACCTGGTTTTGAGAGCCAAAATGGCCATTTTTCAGTTTTTTGGGCAAAAAAGGTTTTTTTCCCAGCAAAACAGTGTTTTGGACACGTAAAATGTGCTTTTCTCGTCCAAAACTTGCGTTTAGCAGTGAAAACGTCGTGTTTTGAGCAAAAGAAAATTCTCAGCAAATTTCCAATTTTGTCAGCAAAAAACACCTTTTTTGACCAAAAAGCACCTTTACTCAGCCAAAACCGCATTTTTTTTCGCCAAAAAGTCGTGTTTTTATCTCAAGAGGTATTTTCATGAGCAAAAAGTGGGGGTTTCAGCAAACAGGTCACGCCGTCAGCGAAAAACCTGGTTTTGAGAGCCAAAATGGCCATTTTTCAGTTTTTTGGGCTAAAAAGCTTTTTTTCCCAGCAAAACAGTGTTTTGGACACCTAAAATGTGCTTTTCTCGTCCAAAACTTGCGTTTAGCAGTGAAAACGTCGTGTTTTGAGCAAAACAAAATTCTCAGCAAATTTCCAATTTTGTCAGCAAAAAACACCTTTTTTGACCAAAAAGCACCTTTACTCAGCCAAAACCGCATTTTTTTTCGCCAAAAAGTCGTGTTTTTATCTCAAGAGGTATTTTCATGAGCAAAAAGTGGGGGTTTCAGCAAACAGGTCACGCCGTCAGCGAAAAACCTGGTTTTGAGAGCCAAAATGGCCATTTTTCAGTTTTTTGGGCAAAAAAGGTTTTTTTCCCAGCAAAACAGTGTTTTGGACACCTAAAATGTGCTTTTCTCGTCCAAAACTTGCGTTTAGCAGTGAAAACGTCGTGTTTTGAGCAAAAGAAAATTCTCAGCAAATTTCAAATTTTGTCAGCAAAAAACACCTTTTTTGACCAAAAAGCACCTTTACTCAGCCAAAACCGCATTTTTTTTCGCCAAAAAGTCGTGTTTTTATCTCGAGGTATTTTCATGAGCAAAAAGTGGGGGTTTCAGCAAACAGGTCACGCCGTCAGCGAAAAACCTGGTTTTGAGAGCCAAAATGGCCATTTTTCAGTTTTTTCGGCTAAAAAGCTTTTTTTCCCAGCAAAACAGTGTTTTGGACACCTAAAATGTGCTTTTCTCGTCCAAAACTTGCGTTTAGCAGTGAAAACGTCGTGTTTTGAGCAAAAGAAAATTCTCAGCAAATTTCCAATTTTGTCAGCAAAAAACACCTTTTTTGACCAAAAAGCACCTTTACTCAGCCAAAACCGCATTTTTTTTCGCCAAAAAGTCGTGTTTTTATCTCAAGAGGTATTTTCATGAGCAAAAAGTGGGGGTTTCAGCAAACAGGTCACGCCGTCAGCGAAAAACCTGGTTTTGAGAGCCAAAATGGCCATTTTTCAGTTTTTTGGGCTAAAAAGCTTTTTTTCCCAGCAAAACAGTGTTTTGGACACCTAAAATGTGCTTTTCTCGTCCAAAACTTGCGTTTAGCAGTGAAAACGTCGTGTTTTGAGCAAAAGAAAATTCTCAGCAAATTTCCAATTTTCTCAGCAAAAAACACCTTTTTTGACCAAAAAGCACCTTTACTCAGCCAAAACCGCATTTTTTTTCGCCAAAAAGTCGTGTTTTTATCTCAAGAGGTATTTTCACAGGTCACGCCGTCAGCGAAAAACCTGGTTTTGAGAGCCAAAATGGCCATTTTTCAGTTTTTTGGGCTAAAAAGCTTTTTTTCCCAGCAAAACAGTGTTTTGGACACCTAAAATGTGCTTTTCTCGTCCAAAACTTGCGTTTAGCAGTGAAAACGTCGTGTTTTGAGCAAAAGAAAATTCTCAGCAAATTTCAAATTTTCTCAGCAAAAAACACCTTTTTTGACCAAAAAGCACCTTTACTCAGCCAAAACCGCATTTTTTTTCGCCAAAAAGTCGTGTTTTTATCTCAAGAGGTATTTTCATGAGCAAAAAGTGGGGGTTTCAGCAAACAGGTCACGCCGTCAGCGAAAAACCTGGTTTTGAGAGCCAAAATGGCCATTTTTCAGTTTTTTGGGCTAAAAAGCTTTTTTCCCCAGCAAAACAGTGTTTTGGACACCTAAAATGTGCTTTTCTCGTCCAAAACTTGCGTTTAGCAGTGAAAACGTCGTGTTTTGAGCAAAAGAAAATTCTCAGCAAATTTCCAATTTTCTCAGCAAAAAACACCTTTTTTGACCAAAAAGCACCTTTACTCAGCCAAAACCGCATTTTTTTTCGCCAAAAAGTCGTGTTTTTATCTCAAGAGGTATTTTCATGAGCAAAAAGTGGGGGTTTCAGCAAACAGGTCACGCCGTCAGCGAAAAACCTGGTTTTGAGAGCCAAAATGGCCATTTTTCAGTTTTTTGGGCTAAAAAGCTTTTTTTCCCAGCAAAACAGTGTTTTGGACACCTAAAATGTGCTTTTCTCGTCCAAAACTTGCGTTTAGCAGTGAAAACGTCGTGTTTTGAGCAAAAGAAAATTCTCAGCAAATTTCCAATTTTGTCAGCAAAAAACACCTTTTTTGACCAAAAAGCACCTTTACTCAGCCAAAACCGCATTTTTTTTCGCCAAAAAGTCGTGTTTTTATCTCAAGAGGTATTTTCATGAGCAAAAAGTGGGGGTTTCAGCAAACAGGTCACGCCGTCAGCGAAAAACCTGGTTTTGAGAGCCAAAATGGCCATTTTTCAGTTTTTTGGGCTAAAAAGCTTTTTTTCCCAGCAAAACAGTGTTTTGGACACCTAAAATGTGCTTTTCTCGTCCAAAACTTGCGTTTAGCAGTGAAAACGTCGTGTTTTGAGCAAAACAAAATTCTCAGCAAATTTCAAATTTTGTCAGCAAAAAACACCTTTTTTGACCAAAAAGCACCTTTACTCAGCCAAAACCGCATTTTTTTTCGCCAAAAAGTCGTGTTTTTATCTCAAGAGGTATTTTCATGAGCAAAAAGTGGGGGTTTCAGCAAACAGGTCACGCCGTCAGCGAAAAACCTGGTTTTGAGAGCCAAAATGGCCATTTTTCAGTTTTTTGGGCTAAAAAGCTTTTTTTCCCAGCAAAACAGTGTTTTGGACACCTAAAATGTGCTTTTCTCGTCCAAAACTTGCGTTTAGCAGTGAAAACGTCGTGTTTTGAGCAAAAGAAAATTCTCAGCAAATTTCCAATTTTGTCAGCAAAAAACACCTTTTTTGACCAAAAAGCACCTTTACTCAGCCAAAACCGCATTTTTTTTCGCCAAAAAGTCGTGTTTTTATCTCAAGAGGTATTTTCATGAGCAAAAAGTGGGGGTTTCAGCAAACAGGTCACGCCGTCAGCGAAAAACCTGGTTTTGAGAGCCAAAATGGCCATTTTTCAGTTTTTTGGGCTAAAAAGCTTTTTTTCCCAGCAAAACAGTGTTTTGGACACCTAAAATGTGCTTTTCTCGTCCAAAACTTGCGTTTAGCAGTGAAAACGTCGTGTTTTGAGCAAAAGAAAATTCTCAGCAAATTTCCAATTTTGTCAGCAAAAAACACCTTTTTTGACCAAAAAGCACCTTTACTCAGCCAAAACCGCATTTTTTTTCGCCAAAAAGTCGTGTTTTTATCTCAAGAGGTATTTTCATGAGCAAAAAGTGGGGGTTTCAGCAAACAGGTCACGCCGTCAGCGAAAAACCTGGTTTTGAGAGCCAAAATGGCCATTTTTCAGTTTTTTGGGCTAAAAAGCTTTTTTTCCCAGCAAAACAGTGTTTTGGACACCTAAAATGTGCTTTTCTCGTCCAAAACTTGCGTTTAGCAGTGAAAACGTCGTGTTTTGAGCAAAAGAAAATTCTCAGCAAATTTCAAATTTTCTCAGCAAAAAACACCTTTTTTGACCAAAAAGCACCTTTACTCAGCCAAAACCGCATTTTTTTTCGCCAAAAAGTCGTGTTTTTATCTCAAGAGGTATTTTCATGAGCAAAAAGTGGGGGTTTCAGCAAACAGGTCACGCCGTCAGCGAAAAACCTGGTTTTGAGAGCCAAAATGGCCATTTTTCAGTTTTTTGGGCTAAAAAGCTTTTTTTCCCAGCAAAACAGTGTTTTGGACACCTAAAATGTGCTTTTCTCGTCCAAAACTTGCGTTTAGCAGTGAAAACGTCGTGTTTTGAGCAAAACAAAATTCTCAGCAAAAAACACCTTTTTTGACCAAAAAGCACCTTTACTCAGCCAAAACCGCATTTTTTTTCGCCAAAAAGTCGTGTTTTTATCTCAAGAGGTATTTTCATGAGCAAAAAGTGGGGGTTTCAGCAAACAGGTCACGCCGTCAGCGAAAAACCTGGTTTTGAGAGCCAAAATGGCCATTTTTCAGTTTTTTGGGCTAAAAAGCTTTTTTTCCCAGCAAAACAGTGTTTTGGACACCTAAAATGTGCTTTTCTCGTCCAAGACTTGCGTTTAGCAGTGAAAACGTCGTGTTTTGAGCAAAAGAAAATTCTCAGCAAATTTCCAATTTTGTCAGCAAAAAACACCTTTTTTGACCAAAAAGCACCTTTACTCAGCCAAAACCGCATTTTTTTTCGCCAAAAAGTCGTGTTTTTATCTCAAGAGGTATTTTCATGAGCAAAAAGTGGGGGTTTCAGCAAACAGGTCACGCCGTCAGCGAAAAACCTGGTTTTGAGAGCCAAAATGGCCATTTTTCAGTTTTTTGGGCTAAAAAGCTTTTTTTCCCAGCAAAACAGTGTTTTGGACACCTAAAATGTGCTTTTCTCGTCCAAAACTTGCGTTTAGCAGTGAAAACGTCGTGTTTTGAGCAAAAGAAAATTCTCAGCAAATTTCAAATTTTCTCAGCAAAAAACACCTTTTTTGACCAAAAAGCACCTTTACTCAGCCAAAACCGCATTTTTTTTCGCCAAAAAGTCGTGTTTTTATCTCAAGAGGTATTTTCATGAGCAAAAAGTGGGGGTTTCAGCAAACAGGTCACGCCGTCAGCGAAAAACCTGGTTTTGAGAGCCAAAATGGCCATTTTTCAGTTTTTTGGGCTAAAAAGCTTTTTTTCCCAGCAAAACAGTGTTTTGGACACCTAAAATGTGCTTTTCTCGTCCAAGACTTGCGTTTAGCAGTGAAAACGTCGTGTTTTGAGCAAAAGAAAATTCTCAGCAAATTTCCAATTTTGTCAGCAAAAAACACCTTTTTTGACCAAAAAGCACCTTTACTCAGCCAAAACCGCATTTTTTTTCGCCAAAAAGTCGTGTTTTTATCTCAAGAGGTATTTTCATGAGCAAAAAGTGGGGGTTTCAGCAAACAGGTCACGCCGTCAGCGAAAAACCTGGTTTTGAGAGCCAAAATGGCCATTTTTCAGTTTTTTGGGCTAAAAAGCTTTTTTTCCCAGCAAAACAGTGTTTTGGACACCTAAAATGTGCTTTTCTCGTCCAAAACTTGCGTTTAGCAGTGAAAACGTCGTGTTTTGAGCAAAAGAAAATTCTCAGCAAATTTCCAATTTTGTCAGCAAAAAACACCTTTTTTGACCAAAAAGCACCTTTACTCAGCCAAAACCGCATTTTTTTTCGCCAAAAAGTCGTGTTTTTATCTCAAGAGGTATTTTCATGAGCAAAAAGTGGGGGTTTCAGCAAACAGGTCACGCCGTCAGCGAAAAACCTGGTTTTGAGAGCCAAAATGGCCATTTTTCAGTTTTTTGGGCTAAAAAGCTTTTTTTCCAAGCAAAACAGTGTTTTGGACACCTAAAATGTGCTTTTCTCGTCCAAAACTTGCGTTTAGCAGTGAAAACGTCGTGTTTTGAGCAAAAGAAAATTCTCAGCAAATTTCAAATTTTCTCAGCAAAAAACACCTTTTTTGACCAAAAAGCACCTTTACTCAGCCAAAACCGCATTTTTTTTCGCCAAAAAGTCGTGTTTTTATCTCAAGAGGTATTTTCATGAGCAAAAAGTGGGGGTTTCAGCAAACAGGTCACGCCGTCAGCGAAAAACCTGGTTTTGAGAGCCAAAATGGCCATTTTTCAGTTTTTTGGGCTAAAAAGCTTTTTTTCCCAGCAAAACAGTGTTTTGGACACCTAAAATGTGCTTTTCTCGTCCAAAACTTGCGTTTAGCAGTGAAAACGTCGTGTTTTGAGCAAAAGAAAATTCTCAGCAAATTTCAAATTTTCTCAGCAAAAAACACCTTTTTTGACCAAAAAGCACCTTTACTCAGCCAAAACCGCATTTTTTTTCGCCAAAAAGTCGTGTTTTTATCTCAAGAGGTATTTTCATGAGCAAAAAGTGGGGGTTTCAGCAAACAGGTCACGCCGTCAGCGAAAAACCTGGTTTTGAGAGCCAAAATGGCCATTTTTCAGTTTTTTGGGCTAAAAAGCTTTTTTTCCCAGCAAAACAGTGTTTTGGACACCTAAAATGTGCTTTTCTCGTCCAAAACTTGCGTTTAGCAGTGAAAACGTCGTGTTTTGAGCAAAAGAAAATTCTCAGCAAATTTCAAATTTTCTCAGCAAAAAACACCTTTTTTGACCAAAAAGCACCTTTACTCAGCCAAAACCGCATTTTTTTTCGCCAAAAAGTCGT
>CAXHSA010000010.1:0-17771 GCA_964019055.1 Anthopleura xanthogrammica
GACCCCGGGGTGAGGAAAAATCCCCATTTTGGAACTTGCTAAAATGTTGTCTCTTTTTCACAGAAATCCACAGCAAATCATTCAGATATTAATCACAGGGCAGAAGAGACCCTCTCGGTAAGTATTTAGCTCCAAATTGATTTTGGCTGAAAAAGTGCAAAAATTGAATTTTTCAATGACCCCGGGGTGAGGAAAAATCCCCATTTTGGAACTTGCTAAAATGTTGTCTCTTTTTCACAGAAATCCACAGCAAATCATTCAGATATTAATCACAGGGCAGAAGAGACCCTCTCGGTAAGTATTTAGCTCCAAATTGATTTTGGCTGAAAAAGTGCAAAAATTGAATTTTTCAATGACCCCGGGGTGAGGAAAAATCCCCATTTTGGAACTTGCTAAAATGTTGTCTCTTTTTCACAGAAATCCACAGCAAATCATTCAGATATTAATCACAGGGCAGAAGAGACCCTCTCGGTAAGTATTTAGCTCCAAATTGATTTTGGCTGAAAAAGTGCAAAAATTGAATTTTTCAATGACCCCGGGGTGAGGAAAAATCCCCATTTTGGAACTTGCTAAAATGTTGTCTCTTTTTCACAGAAATCCACAGCAAATCATTCAGATATTAATCACAGGGCAGAAGAGACCCTCTCGGTAAGTATTTAGCTCCAAATTGATTTTGGCTGAAAAAGTGCAAAAATTGAATTTTTCAATGACCCCGGGGTGAGGAAAAATCCCCATTTTGGAACTTGCTAAAATGTTGTCTCTTTTTCACAGAAATCCACAGCAAATCATTCAGATATTAATCACAGGGCAGAAGAGACCCTCTCGGTAAGTATTTAGCTCCAAATTGATTTTGGCTGAAAAAGTGCAAAAATTGAATTTTTCAATGACCCCGGGGTGAGAGAAAAATCCCCATTTTGGAACTTGCTAAAATGTTGTCTCTTTTTCACAGAAATCCACAGCAAATCATTCAGATTATTAATCACAGGGCAGAAGAGACCCTCTCGGTAAGTATTTAGCTCCAAATTGATTTTGGCTGAAAAGTGCAAAAATTGAATTTTTCAATGACCCCGGGGTGAGGAAAAATCCCCATTTTGGAACTTGCTAAAATGTTGTCTCTTTTCACAGAAATCCACAGCAAATCATTCAGATATTAATCACAGGGCAGAAGAGACCCTCTCGGTAAGTATTTAGCTCCAAATTGATTTTGGCTGAAAAAGTGCAAAAATTGAATTTTTCAATGACCCCGGGGTGAGGAAAAAATCCCATTTTGGAACTTGCTAAAATGTTGTCTCTTTTTCACAGAAATCCACAGCAAATCATTCAGATATTAATCACAGGGCAGAAGAGACCCTCTCGGTAAGTATTTAGCTCCAAATTGATTTTGGCTGAAAAAGTGCAAAAATTGAATTTTTCAATGACCCCGGGTGAGGAAAAATCCCCATTTTGGAACTTGCTTAAAATGTTGTCTCTTTTTCACAGAAATCCACAGCAAATCATTCAGATATTAATCACAGGGCAGAAGAGACCCTCTCGGTAAGTATTTAGCTCCAAATTGATTTTGGCTGAAAAAGTGCAAAAATTGAATTTTTCAATGACCCCGGGGTGAGGAAAAATCCCCATTTTGGAACTTGCTAAAATGTTGTCTCTTTTTCACAGAAATCCACAGCAAATCATTCAGATATTAATCACAGGGCAGAAGAGACCCTCTCGGTAAGTATTTAGCTCCAAATTGATTTTGGCTGAAAAAGTGCAAAAATTGAATTTTTCAATGACCCCGGGTGAGGAAAAATCCCCATTTTGGAACTTGCTAAAATGTTGTCTCTTTTTCACAGAAATCCACAGCAAATCATTCAGATATTAATCACAGGGCAGAAGAGACCCTCTCGGTAAGTATTTAGCTCCAAATTGATTTTGGCTGAAAAAGTGCAAAAATTGAATTTTTCAATGACCCCGGGGTGAGGAAAAATCCCCATTTTGGAACTTGCTAAAATGTTGTCTCTTTTTCACAGAAATCCACAGCAAATCATTCAGATATTAATCACAGGGCAGAAGAGACCCTCTCGGTAAGTATTTAGCTCCAAATTGATTTTGGCTGAAAAAGTGCAAAAATTGAATTTTTCAATGACCCCGGGGTGAGGAAAAATCCCCATTTTGGAACTTGCTAAAATGTTGTCTCTTTTCACAGAAATCCACAGCAAATCATTCAGATATTAATCACAGGGCAGAAGAGACCCTCTCGGTAAGTATTTAGCTCCAAATTGATTTTTGGCTGAAAAAGTGCAAAAATTGAATTTTTCAATGACCCCGGGGTGAGGAAAAATCCCCATTTTGGAACTTGCTAAAATGTTGTCTCTTTTTCACAGAAATCCACAGCAAATCATTCAGATATTAATCACAGGGCAGAAGAGACCCTCTCGGTAAGTATTTAGCTCCAAATTGATTTTGGCTGAAAAAGTGCAAAAATTGAATTTTTCAATGACCCCGGGGTGAGGAAAAATCCCCATTTTGGAACTTGCTAAAATGTTGTCTCTTTTTCACAGAAATCCACAGCAAATCATTCAGATATTAATCACAGGGCAGAAGAGACCCTCTCGGTAAGTATTTAGCTCCAAATTGATTTTGGCTGAAAAAGTGCAAAAATTGAATTTTTCAATGACCCCGGGGTGAGGAAAAATCCCATTTTGGAACTTGCTAAAATGTTGTCTCTTTTTCACAGAAATCCACAGCAAATCATTCAGATATTAATCACAGGGCAGAAGAGACCCTCTCGGTAAGTATTTAGCTCCAAATTGATTTTGGCTGAAAAAGTGCAAAAATTGAATTTTTCAATGACCCCGGGGTGAGGAAAAATCCCCATTTTGGAACTTGCTAAAATGTTGTCTCTTTTTCACAGAAATCCACAGCCAAATCATTCAGATATTAATCACAGGGCAGAAGAGACCCTCTCGGTAAGTATTTAGCTCCAAATTGATTTTGGCTGAAAAGTGCAAAAATTGAATTTTTCAATGACCCCGGGGTGAGGAAAAATCCCCATTTTGGAACTTGCTAAAATGTTGTCTCTTTTTCACAGAAATCCACAGCAAATCATTCAGATATTAATCACAGGGCAGAAGAGACCCTCTCGGTAAGTATTTAGCTCCAAATTGATTTTGGCTGAAAAAGTGCAAAAATGAATTTTTCAATGACCCCGGGGTGAGGAAAAATCCCCATTTTGGAACTTGCTAAAATGTTGTCTCTTTTTCACAGAAATCCACAGCAAATCATTCAGATATTAATCACAGGGCAGAAGAGACCCTCTCGGTAAGTATTTAGCTCCAAATTGATTTTGGCTGAAAAAGTGCAAAAATTGAATTTTTCAATGACCCCGGGGTGAGGAAAAATCCCCATTTTGGAACTTGCTAAAATGTTGTCTCTTTTTCACAGAAATCCACAGCAAATCATTCAGATATTAATCACAGGGCAGAAGAGACCCTCTCGGTAAGTATTTAGCTCCAAATTGATTTTGGCTGAAAAAGTGCAAAAATTGAATTTTTCAATGACCCCGGGGTGAGGAAAAATCCCCATTTTGGAACTTGCTAAAATGTTGTCTCTTTTTCACAGAAATCCACAGCAAATCATTCAGATATTAATCACAGGGCAGAAGAGACCCTCTCGGTAAGTATTTAGCTCCAAATTGATTTTGGCTGAAAAAGTGCAAAAATTGAATTTTTCAATGACCCCGGGGTGAGGAAAAATCCCCATTTTGGAACTTGCTAAAATGTTGTCTCTTTTTCACAGAAATCCACAGCAAATCATTCAGATATTAATCACAGGGCAGAAGAGACCCTCTCGGTAAGTATTTAGCTCCAAATTGATTTTGGCTGAAAAAGTGCAAAAATTGAATTTTTCAATGACCCCGGGGTGAGGAAAAATCCCCATTTTGGAACTTGCTAAAATGTTGTCTCTTTTTCACAGAAATCCACAGCAAATCATTCAGATATTAATCACAGGGCAGAAGAGACCCTCTCGGTAAGTATTTAGCTCCAAATTGATTTTGGCTGAAAAAGTGCAAAAATTGAATTTTTCAATGAACCCCGGGGTGAGGAAAAATCCCCATTTTGGAACTTGCTAAAATGTTGTCTCTTTTCCGGGGTGAGGAAAAATCCCCATTTTGGAACTTGCTAAAATGTTGTCTCTTTTTCACAGAAATCCACAGCAAATCATTCAGATATTAATCACAGGGCGAAGAGACCCTCTCGGAATTTTTCAATGACCCCGGGGTGAGGAAAAATCCCCATTTTGGAACTTGCTAAAATGTTGTCTCTTTTTCACAGAAATCCACAGCAAATCATTCAGATATTAATCACAGGGCAGAAGAGACCCTCTCGGTAAGTATTTAGCTCCAAATTGATTTTGGCTGAAAAAGTGCAAAAATTGAATTTTTCAACAGATGACCCCGGGGTGAGGAAAAATCCCCATTTTGGAACTTGCTAAAATGTTGTCTCTTTTTCACAGAAATCCACAGCAAATCATTCAGATATTAATCACAGGGCAGAAGAGACCCTCTCGGTAAGTATTTAGCTCCAAATTGATTTTGGCTGAAAAAGTGCAAAAATTGAATTTTTCAATGACCCCGGGGTGAGGAAAAATCCCCATTTTGGAACTTGCTAAAATGTTGTCTCTTTTTCACAGAAATCCACAGCAAATCATTCAGATATTAATCACAGGGCAGAAGAGACCCTCTCGGTAAGTATTTAGCTCCAAATTGATTTTGGCTGAAAAAGTGCAAAAATTGAATTTTTCAATGACCCCGGGGTGAGGAAAAATCCCCATTTTGGAACTTGCTAAAATGTTGTCTCTTTTTCACAGAAATCCACAGCAAATCATTCAGATATTAATCACAGGGCAGAAGAGACCCTCTCGGTAAGTATTTAGCTCCAAATTGATTTTGGCTGAAAAAGTGCAAAAATTGAATTTTTCAATGACCCCGGGGTGAGGAAAAATCCCCATTTTGGAACTTGCTAAAATGTTGTCTCTTTTTCACAGAAATCCACAGCAAATCATTCAGATATTAATCACAGGGCAGAAGAGACCCTCTCGGTAAGTATTTAGCTCCAAATTGATTTTGGCTGAAAAAGTGCAAAAATTGAATTTTTCAATGACCCCGGGGTGAGGAAAAATCCCCATTTTGGAACTTGCTAAAATGTTGTCTCTTTTTCACAGAAATCCACAGCAAATCATTCAGATATTAATCACAGGGCAGAAGAGACCCTCTCGGTAAGTATTTAGCTCCAAATTGATTTTGGCTGAAAAAGTGCAAAAATTGAATTTTTCAATGACCCCGGGGTGAGGAAAAATCCCCATTTTGGAACTTGCTAAAATGTTGTCTCTTTTTCACAGAAATCCACAGCAAATCATTCAGATATTAATCACAGGGCAGAAGAGACCCTCTCGGTAAGTATTTAGCTCCAAATTGATTTTGGCTGAAAAAGTGCAAAAATTGAATTTTTCAATGACCCCGGGGTGAGGAAAAATCCCCATTTTGGAACTTGCTAAAATGTTGTCTCTTTTTCACAGAAATCCACAGCAAATCATTCAGATATTAATCACAGGGCAGAAGAGACCCTCTCGGTAAGTATTTAGCTCCAAATTGATTTTGGCTGAAAAAGTGCAAAAATTGAATTTTTCAATGACCCCGGGGTGAGGAAAAATCCCCATTTTGGAACTTGCTAAAATGTTGTCTCTTTTTCACAGAAATCCACAGCAAATCATTCAGATATTAATCACAGGGCAGAAGAGACCCTCTCGGTAAGTATTTAGCTCCAAATTGATTTTGGCTGAAAAAGTGCAAAAATTGAATTTTTCAATGACCCCGGGGTGAGGAAAAATCCCCATTTTGGAACTTGCTAAAATGTTGTCTCTTTTTCACAGAAATCCACAGCAAATCATTCAGATATTAATCACAGGGCAGAAGAGACCCTCTCGGTAAGTATTTAGCTCCAAATTGATTTTGGCTGAAAAAGTGCAAAAATTGAATTTTTCAATGACCCCGGGGTGAGGAAAAATCCCCATTTTGGAACTTGCTAAAATGTTGTCTCTTTTTCACAGAAATCCACAGCAAATCATTCAGATATTAATCACAGGGCAGAAGAGACCCTCTCGGTAAGTATTTAGCTCCAAATTGATTTTGGCTGAAAAAGTGCAAAAATTGAATTTTTCAATGACCCCGGGGTGAGGAAAAATCCCCATTTTGGAACTTGCTAAAATGTTGTCTCTTTTTCACAGAAATCCACAGCAAATCATTCAGATATTAATCACAGGGCAGAAGAGACCCTCTCGGTAAGTATTTAGCTCCAAATTGATTTTGGCTGAAAAAGTGCAAAAATTGAATTTTTCAATGACCCCGGGGTGAGGAAAAATCCCCATTTTGGAACTTGCTAAAATGTTGTCTCTTTTTCACAGAAATCCACAGCAAATCATTCAGATATTAATCACAGGGCAGAAGAGACCCTCTCGGTAAGTATTTAGCTCCAAATTGATTTTGGCTGAAAAAGTGCAAAAATTGAATTTTTCAATGACCCCGGGGTGAGGAAAAATCCCCATTTTGGAACTTGCTAAAATGTTGTCTCTTTTTCACAGAAATCCACAGCAAATCATTCAGATATTAATCACAGGGCAGAAGAGACCCTCTCGGTAAGTATTTAGCTCCAAATTGATTTTGGCTGAAAAAGTGCAAAAATTGAATTTTTCAATGACCCCGGGGTGAGGAAAAATCCCCATTTTGGAACTTGCTAAAATGTTGTCTCTTTTTCACAGAAATCCACAGCAAATCATTCAGATATTAATCACAGGGCAGAAGAGACCCTCTCGGTAAGTATTTAGCTCCAAATTGATTTTGGCTGAAAAAGTGCAAAAATTGAATTTTTCAATGACCCCGGGGTGAGGAAAAATCCCCATTTTGGAACTTGCTAAAATGTTGTCTCTTTTTCACAGAAATCCACAGCAAATCATTCAGATATTAATCACAGGGCAGAAGAGACCCTCTCGGTAAGTATTTAGCTCCAAATTGATTTTGGCTGAAAAAGTGCAAAAATTGAATTTTTCAATGACCCCGGGGTGAGGAAAAATCCCCATTTTGGAACTTGCTAAAATGTTGTCTCTTTTTCACAGAAATCCACAGCAAATCATTCAGATATTAATCACAGGGCAGAAGAGACCCTCTCGGTAAGTATTTAGCTCCAAATTGATTTTGGCTGAAAAAGTGCAAAAATTGAATTTTTCAATGACCCCGGGGTGAGGAAAAATCCCCATTTTGGAACTTGCTAAAATGTTGTCTCTTTTTCACAGAAATCCACAGCAAATCATTCAGATATTAATCACAGGGCAGAAGAGACCCTCTCGGTAAGTATTTAGCTCCAAATTGATTTTGGCTGAAAAAGTGCAAAAATTGAATTTTTCAATGACCCCGGGGTGAGGAAAAATCCCCATTTTGGAACTTGCTAAAATGTTGTCTCTTTTTCACAGAAATCCACAGCAAATCATTCAGATATTAATCACAGGGCAGAAGAGACCCTCTCGGTAAGTATTTAGCTCCAAATTGATTTTGGCTGAAAAAGTGCAAAAATTGAATTTTTCAATGACCCCGGGGTGAGGAAAAATCCCCATTTTGGAACTTGCTAAAATGTTGTCTCTTTTTCACAGAAATCCACAGCAAATCATTCAGATATTAATCACAGGGCAGAAGAGACCCTCTCGGTAAGTATTTAGCTCCAAATTGATTTTGGCTGAAAAAGTGCAAAAATTGAATTTTTCAATGACCCCGGGGTGAGGAAAAATCCCCATTTTGGAACTTGCTAAAATGTTGTCTCTTTTTCACAGAAATCCACAGCAAATCATTCAGATATTAATCACAGGGCAGAAGAGACCCTCTCGGTAAGTATTTAGCTCCAAATTGATTTTGGCTGAAAAAGTGCAAAAATTGAATTTTTCAATGACCCCGGGGTGAGGAAAAATCCCCATTTTGGAACTTGCTAAAATGTTGTCTCTTTTTCACAGAAATCCACAGCAAATCATTCAGATATTAATCACAGGGCAGAAGAGACCCTCTCGGTAAGTATTTAGCTCCAAATTGATTTTGGCTGAAAAAGTGCAAAAATTGAATTTTTCAATGACCCCGGGGTGAGGAAAAATCCCCATTTTGGAACTTGCTAAAATGTTGTCTCTTTTTCACAGAAATCCACAGCAAATCATTCAGATATTAATCACAGGGCAGAAGAGACCCTCTCGGTAAGTATTTAGCTCCAAATTGATTTTGGCTGAAAAAGTGCAAAAATTGAATTTTTCAATGACCCCGGGGTGAGGAAAAATCCCCATTTTGGAACTTGCTAAAATGTTGTCTCTTTTTCACAGAAATCCACAGCAAATCATTCAGATATTAATCACAGGGCAGAAGAGACCCTCTCGGTAAGTATTTAGCTCCAAATTGATTTTGGCTGAAAAAGTGCAAAAATTGAATTTTTCAATGACCCCGGGGTGAGGAAAAATCCCCATTTTGGAACTTGCTAAAATGTTGTCTCTTTTTCACAGAAATCCACAGCAAATCATTCAGATATTAATCACAGGGCAGAAGAGACCCTCTCGGTAAGTATTTAGCTCCAAATTGATTTTGGCTGAAAAAGTGCAAAAATTGAATTTTTCAATGACCCCGGGGTGAGGAAAAATCCCCATTTTGGAACTTGCTAAAATGTTGTCTCTTTTTCACAGAAATCCACAGCAAATCATTCAGATATTAATCACAGGGCAGAAGAGACCCTCTCGGTAAGTATTTAGCTCCAAATTGATTTTGGCTGAAAAAGTGCAAAAATTGAATTTTTCAATGACCCCGGGGTGAGGAAAAATCCCCATTTTGGAACTTGCTAAAATGTTGTCTCTTTTTCACAGAAATCCACAGCAAATCATTCAGATATTAATCACAGGGCAGAAGAGACCCTCTCGGTAAGTATTTAGCTCCAAATTGATTTTGGCTGAAAAAGTGCAAAAATTGAATTTTTCAATGACCCCGGGGTGAGGAAAAATCCCCATTTTGGAACTTGCTAAAATGTTGTCTCTTTTTCACAGAAATCCACAGCAAATCATTCAGATATTAATCACAGGGCAGAAGAGACCCTCTCGGTAAGTATTTAGCTCCAAATTGATTTTGGCTGAAAAAGTGCAAAAATTGAATTTTTCAATGACCCCGGGGTGAGGAAAAATCCCCATTTTGGAACTTGCTAAAATGTTGTCTCTTTTTCACAGAAATCCACAGCAAATCATTCAGATATTAATCACAGGGCAGAAGAGACCCTCTCGGTAAGTATTTAGCTCCAAATTGATTTTGGCTGAAAAAGTGCAAAAATTGAATTTTTCAATGACCCCGGGGTGAGGAAAAATCCCCATTTTGGAACTTGCTAAAATGTTGTCTCTTTTTCACAGAAATCCACAGCAAATCATTCAGATATTAATCACAGGGCAGAAGAGACCCTCTCGGTAAGTATTTAGCTCCAAATTGATTTTGGCTGAAAAAGTGCAAAAATTGAATTTTTCAATGACCCCGGGGTGAGGAAAAATCCCCATTTTGGAACTTGCTAAAATGTTGTCTCTTTTTCACAGAAATCCACAGCAAATCATTCAGATATTAATCACAGGGCAGAAGAGACCCTCTCGGTAAGTATTTAGCTCCAAATTGATTTTGGCTGAAAAAGTGCAAAAATTGAATTTTTCAATGACCCCGGGGTGAGGAAAAATCCCCATTTTGGAACTTGCTAAAATGTTGTCTCTTTTTCACAGAAATCCACAGCAAATCATTCAGATATTAATCACAGGGCAGAAGAGACCCTCTCGGTAAGTATTTAGCTCCAAATTGATTTTGGCTGAAAAAGTGCAAAAATTGAATTTTTCAATGACCCCGGGGTGAGGAAAAATCCCCATTTTGGAACTTGCTAAAATGTTGTCTCTTTTTCACAGAAATCCACAGCAAATCATTCAGATATTAATCACAGGGCAGAAGAGACCCTCTCGGTAAGTATTTAGCTCCAAATTGATTTTGGCTGAAAAAGTGCAAAAATTGAATTTTTCAATGACCCCGGGGTGAGGAAAAATCCCCATTTTGGAACTTGCTAAAATGTTGTCTCTTTTTCACAGAAATCCACAGCAAATCATTCAGATATTAATCACAGGGCAGAAGAGACCCTCTCGGTAAGTATTTAGCTCCAAATTGATTTTGGCTGAAAAAGTGCAAAAATTGAATTTTTCAATGACCCCGGGGTGAGGAAAAATCCCCATTTTGGAACTTGCTAAAATGTTGTCTCTTTTTCACAGAAATCCACAGCAAATCATTCAGATATTAATCACAGGGCAGAAGAGACCCTCTCGGTAAGTATTTAGCTCCAAATTGATTTTGGCTGAAAAAGTGCAAAAATTGAATTTTTCAATGACCCCGGGGTGAGGAAAAATCCCCATTTTGGAACTTGCTAAAATGTTGTCTCTTTTTCACAGAAATCCACAGCAAATCATTCAGATATTAATCACAGGGCAGAAGAGACCCTCTCGGTAAGTATTTAGCTCCAAATTGATTTTGGCTGAAAAAGTGCAAAAATTGAATTTTTCAATGACCCCGGGGTGAGGAAAAATCCCCATTTTGGAACTTGCTAAAATGTTGTCTCTTTTTCACAGAAATCCACAGCAAATCATTCAGATATTAATCACAGGGCAGAAGAGACCCTCTCGGTAAGTATTTAGCTCCAAATTGATTTTGGCTGAAAAAGTGCAAAAATTGAATTTTTCAATGACCCCGGGGTGAGGAAAAATCCCCATTTTGGAACTTGCTAAAATGTTGTCTCTTTTTCACAGAAATCCACAGCAAATCATTCAGATATTAATCACAGGGCAGAAGAGACCCTCTCGGTAAGTATTTAGCTCCAAATTGATTTTGGCTGAAAAAGTGCAAAAATTGAATTTTTCAATGACCCCGGGGTGAGGAAAAATCCCCATTTTGGAACTTGCTAAAATGTTGTCTCTTTTTCACAGAAATCCACAGCAAATCATTCAGATATTAATCACAGGGCAGAAGAGACCCTCTCGGTAAGTATTTAGCTCCAAATTGATTTTGGCTGAAAAAGTGCAAAAATTGAATTTTTCAATGACCCCGGGGTGAGGAAAAATCCCCATTTTGGAACTTGCTAAAATGTTGTCTCTTTTTCACAGAAATCCACAGCAAATCATTCAGATATTAATCACAGGGCAGAAGAGACCCTCTCGGTAAGTATTTAGCTCCAAATTGATTTTGGCTGAAAAAGTGCAAAAATTGAATTTTTCAATGACCCCGGGGTGAGGAAAAATCCCCATTTTGGAACTTGCTAAAATGTTGTCTCTTTTTCACAGAAATCCACAGCAAATCATTCAGATATTAATCACAGGGCAGAAGAGACCCTCTCGGTAAGTATTTAGCTCCAAATTGATTTTGGCTGAAAAAGTGCAAAAATTGAATTTTTCAATGACCCCGGGGTGAGGAAAAATCCCCATTTTGGAACTTGCTAAAATGTTGTCTCTTTTTCACAGAAATCCACAGCAAATCATTCAGATATTAATCACAGGGCAGAAGAGACCCTCTCGGTAAGTATTTAGCTCCAAATTGATTTTGGCTGAAAAAGTGCAAAAATTGAATTTTTCAATGACCCCGGGGTGAGGAAAAATCCCCATTTTGGAACTTGCTAAAATGTTGTCTCTTTTTCACAGAAATCCACAGCAAATCATTCAGATATTAATCACAGGGCAGAAGAGACCCTCTCGGTAAGTATTTAGCTCCAAATTGATTTTGGCTGAAAAAGTGCAAAAATTGAATTTTTCAATGACCCCGGGGTGAGGAAAAATCCCCATTTTGGAACTTGCTAAAATGTTGTCTCTTTTTCACAGAAATCCACAGCAAATCATTCAGATATTAATCACAGGGCAGAAGAGACCCTCTCGGTAAGTATTTAGCTCCAAATTGATTTTGGCTGAAAAAGTGCAAAAATTGAATTTTTCAATGACCCCGGGGTGAGGAAAAATCCCCATTTTGGAACTTGCTAAAATGTTGTCTCTTTTTCACAGAAATCCACAGCAAATCATTCAGATATTAATCACAGGGCAGAAGAGACCCTCTCGGTAAGTATTTAGCTCCAAATTGATTTTGGCTGAAAAAGTGCAAAAATTGAATTTTTCAATGACCCCGGGGTGAGGAAAAATCCCCATTTTGGAACTTGCTAAAATGTTGTCTCTTTTTCACAGAAATCCACAGCAAATCATTCAGATATTAATCACAGGGCAGAAGAGACCCTCTCGGTAAGTATTTAGCTCCAAATTGATTTTGGCTGAAAAAGTGCAAAAATTGAATTTTTCAATGACCCCGGGGTGAGGAAAAATCCCCATTTTGGAACTTGCTAAAATGTTGTCTCTTTTTCACAGAAATCCACAGCAAATCATTCAGATATTAATCACAGGGCAGAAGAGACCCTCTCGGTAAGTATTTAGCTCCAAATTGATTTTGGCTGAAAAAGTGCAAAAATTGAATTTTTCAATGACCCCGGGGTGAGGAAAAATCCCCATTTTGGAACTTGCTAAAATGTTGTCTCTTTTTCACAGAAATCCACAGCAAATCATTCAGATATTAATCACAGGGCAGAAGAGACCCTCTCGGTAAGTATTTAGCTCCAAATTGATTTTGGCTGAAAAAGTGCAAAAATTGAATTTTTCAATGACCCCGGGGTGAGGAAAAATCCCCATTTTGGAACTTGCTAAAATGTTGTCTCTTTTTCACAGAAATCCACAGCAAATCATTCAGATATTAATCACAGGGCAGAAGAGACCCTCTCGGTAAGTATTTAGCTCCAAATTGATTTTGGCTGAAAAAGTGCAAAAATTGAATTTTTCAATGACCCCGGGGTGAGGAAAAATCCCCATTTTGGAACTTGCTAAAATGTTGTCTCTTTTTCACAGAAATCCACAGCAAATCATTCAGATATTAATCACAGGGCAGAAGAGACCCTCTCGGTAAGTATTTAGCTCCAAATTGATTTTGGCTGAAAAAGTGCAAAAATTGAATTTTTCAATGACCCCGGGGTGAGGAAAAATCCCCATTTTGGAACTTGCTAAAATGTTGTCTCTTTTTCACAGAAATCCACAGCAAATCATTCAGATATTAATCACAGGGCAGAAGAGACCCTCTCGGTAAGTATTTAGCTCCAAATTGATTTTGGCTGAAAAAGTGCAAAAATTGAATTTTTCAATGACCCCGGGGTGAGGAAAAATCCCCATTTTGGAACTTGCTAAAATGTTGTCTCTTTTTCACAGAAATCCACAGCAAATCATTCAGATATTAATCACAGGGCAGAAGAGACCCTCTCGGTAAGTATTTAGCTCCAAATTGATTTTGGCTGAAAAAGTGCAAAAATTGAATTTTTCAATGACCCCGGGGTGAGGAAAAATCCCCATTTTGGAACTTGCTAAAATGTTGTCTCTTTTTCACAGAAATCCACAGCAAATCATTCAGATATTAATCACAGGGCAGAAGAGACCCTCTCGGTAAGTATTTAGCTCCAAATTGATTTTGGCTGAAAAAGTGCAAAAATTGAATTTTTCAATGACCCCGGGGTGAGGAAAAATCCCCATTTTGGAACTTGCTAAAATGTTGTCTCTTTTTCACAGAAATCCACAGCAAATCATTCAGATATTAATCACAGGGCAGAAGAGACCCTCTCGGTAAGTATTTAGCTCCAAATTGATTTTGGCTGAAAAAGTGCAAAAATTGAATTTTTCAATGACCCCGGGGTGAGGAAAAATCCCCATTTTGGAACTTGCTAAAATGTTGTCTCTTTTTCACAGAAATCCACAGCAAATCATTCAGATATTAATCACAGGGCAGAAGAGACCCTCTCGGTAAGTATTTAGCTCCAAATTGATTTTGGCTGAAAAAGTGCAAAAATTGAATTTTTCAATGACCCCGGGGTGAGGAAAAATCCCCATTTTGGAACTTGCTAAAATGTTGTCTCTTTTTCACAGAAATCCACAGCAAATCATTCAGATATTAATCACAGGGCAGAAGAGACCCTCTCGGTAAGTATTTAGCTCCAAATTGATTTTGGCTGAAAAAGTGCAAAAATTGAATTTTTCAATGACCCCGGGGTGAGGAAAAATCCCCATTTTGGAACTTGCTAAAATGTTGTCTCTTTTTCACAGAAATCCACAGCAAATCATTCAGATATTAATCACAGGGCAGAAGAGACCCTCTCGGTAAGTATTTAGCTCCAAATTGATTTTGGCTGAAAAAGTGCAAAAATTGAATTTTTCAATGACCCCGGGGTGAGGAAAAATCCCCATTTTGGAACTTGCTAAAATGTTGTCTCTTTTTCACAGAAATCCACAGCAAATCATTCAGATATTAATCACAGGGCAGAAGAGACCCTCTCGGTAAGTATTTAGCTCCAAATTGATTTTGGCTGAAAAAGTGCAAAAATTGAATTTTTCAATGACCCCGGGGTGAGGAAAAATCCCCATTTTGGAACTTGCTAAAATGTTGTCTCTTTTTCACAGAAATCCACAGCAAATCATTCAGATATTAATCACAGGGCAGAAGAGACCCTCTCGGTAAGTATTTAGCTCCAAATTGATTTTGGCTGAAAAAGTGCAAAAATTGAATTTTTCAATGACCCCGGGGTGAGGAAAAATCCCCATTTTGGAACTTGCTAAAATGTTGTCTCTTTTTCACAGAAATCCACAGCAAATCATTCAGATATTAATCACAGGGCAGAAGAGACCCTCTCGGTAAGTATTTAGCTCCAAATTGATTTTGGCTGAAAAAGTGCAAAAATTGAATTTTTCAATGACCCCGGGGTGAGGAAAAATCCCCATTTTGGAACTTGCTAAAATGTTGTCTCTTTTTCACAGAAATCCACAGCAAATCATTCAGATATTAATCACAGGGCAGAAGAGACCCTCTCGGTAAGTATTTAGCTCCAAATTGATTTTGGCTGAAAAAGTGCAAAAATTGAATTTTTCAATGACCCCGGGGTGAGGAAAAATCCCCATTTTGGAACTTGCTAAAATGTTGTCTCTTTTTCACAGAAATCCACAGCAAATCATTCAGATATTAATCACAGGGCAGAAGAGACCCTCTCGGTAAGTATTTAGCTCCAAATTGATTTTGGCTGAAAAAGTGCAAAAATTGAATTTTTCAATGACCCCGGGGTGAGGAAAAATCCCCATTTTGGAACTTGCTAAAATGTTGTCTCTTTTTCACAGAAATCCACAGCAAATCATTCAGATATTAATCACAGGGCAGAAGAGACCCTCTCGGTAAGTATTTAGCTCCAAATTGATTTTGGCTGAAAAAGTGCAAAAATTGAATTTTTCAATGACCCCGGGGTGAGGAAAAATCCCCATTTTGGAACTTGCTAAAATGTTGTCTCTTTTTCACAGAAATCCACAGCAAATCATTCAGATATTAATCACAGGGCAGAAGAGACCCTCTCGGTAAGTATTTAGCTCCAAATTGATTTTGGCTGAAAAAGTGCAAAAATTGAATTTTTCAATGACCCCGGGGTGAGGAAAAATCCCCATTTTGGAACTTGCTAAAATGTTGTCTCTTTTTCACAGAAATCCACAGCAAATCATTCAGATATTAATCACAGGGCAGAAGAGACCCTCTCGGTAAGTATTTAGCTCCAAATTGATTTTGGCTGAAAAAGTGCAAAAATTGAATTTTTCAATGACCCCGGGGTGAGGAAAAATCCCCATTTTGGAACTTGCTAAAATGTTGTCTCTTTTTCACAGAAATCCACAGCAAATCATTCAGATATTAATCACAGGGCAGAAGAGACCCTCTCGGTAAGTATTTAGCTCCAAATTGATTTTGGCTGAAAAAGTGCAAAAATTGAATTTTTCAATGACCCCGGGGTGAGGAAAAATCCCCATTTTGGAACTTGCTAAAATGTTGTCTCTTTTTCACAGAAATCCACAGCAAATCATTCAGATATTAATCACAGGGCAGAAGAGACCCTCTCGGTAAGTATTTAGCTCCAAATTGATTTTGGCTGAAAAAGTGCAAAAATTGAATTTTTCAATGACCCCGGGGTGAGGAAAAATCCCCATTTTGGAACTTGCTAAAATGTTGTCTCTTTTTCACAGAAATCCACAGCAAATCATTCAGATATTAATCACAGGGCAGAAGAGACCCTCTCGGTAAGTATTTAGCTCCAAATTGATTTTGGCTGAAAAAGTGCAAAAATTGAATTTTTCAATGACCCCGGGGTGAGGAAAAATCCCCATTTTGGAACTTGCTAAAATGTTGTCTCTTTTTCACAGAAATCCACAGCAAATCATTCAGATATTAATCACAGGGCAGAAGAGACCCTCTCGGTAAGTATTTAGCTCCAAATTGATTTTGGCTGAAAAAGTGCAAAAATTGAATTTTTCAATGACCCCGGGGTGAGGAAAAATCCCCATTTTGGAACTTGCTAAAATGTTGTCTCTTTTTCACAGAAATCCACAGCAAATCATTCAGATATTAATCACAGGGCAGAAGAGACCCTCTCGGTAAGTATTTAGCTCCAAATTGATTTTGGCTGAAAAAGTGCAAAAATTGAATTTTTCAATGACCCCGGGGTGAGGAAAAATCCCCATTTTGGAACTTGCTAAAATGTTGTCTCTTTTTCACAGAAATCCACAGCAAATCATTCAGATATTAATCACAGGGCAGAAGAGACCCTCTCGGTAAGTATTTAGCTCCAAATTGATTTTGGCTGAAAAAGTGCAAAAATTGAATTTTTCAATGACCCCGGGGTGAGGAAAAATCCCATTAGAAATCCACAGCAAATCATTCAGATATTAATCACAGGGCAGAAGAGACCCTCTCGGTAAGTATTTAGCTCCAAATTGATTTTGGCTGAAAAAGTGCAAAAATTGAATTTTTCAATGACCCCGGGGTGAGGAAAAATCCCCATTTTGGAACTTGCTAAAATGTTGTCTCTTTTTCACAGAAATCCACAGCAAATCATTCAGATATTAATCACAGGGCAGAAGAGACCCTCTCGGTAAGTATTTAGCTCCAAATTGATTTTGGCTGAAAAAGTGCAAAAATTGAATTTTTCAATGACCCCGGGTGAGGAAAAATCCCCATTTTGGAACTTGCTAAAATGTTGTCTCTTTTTCACAGAAATCCACAGCAAATCATTCAGATATTAATCACAGGGCAGAAGAGACCCTCTCGGTAAGTATTTAGCTCCAAATTGATTTTGGCTGAAAAAGTGCAAAAATTGAATTTTTCAATGACCCCGGGGTGAGGAAAAATCCCCATTTTGGAACTTGCTAAAATGTTGTCTCTTTTTCACAGAAATCCACAGCAAATCATTCAGATATTAATCACAAGGTGAGGAAAAATCCCCATTTTGGAACTTGCTAAAATGTTGTCTCTTTTTCACAGAAATCCACAGCAAATCATTCAGATATTAATCACAGGGCAGAAGAGACCCTCTCGGTAAGTATTTAGCTCCAAATTGATTTTGGCTGAAAAAGTGCAAAAATTGAATTTTTCAATGACCCCGGGGTGAGGAAAAATCCCCATTTTGGAACTTGCTAAAATGTTGTCTCTTTTTCACAGAAATCCACAGCAAATCATTCAGATATTAATCACAGGGCAGAAGAGACCCTCTCGGTAAGTATTTAGCTCCAAATTGATTTTGGCTGAAAAAGTGCAAAAATTGAATTTTTCAATGACCCCGGGG